>LPNX011034352.1:125657-297375 GCA_001517045.1 Pseudotsuga menziesii | reverse complement strand
AGGTTAGTTATTGTTTTATTTAATGTTCAAGTATTGATTATACGTTATGCAATCTCATAATTTCTAATAAATTTAACTTAGAATCAGATGTTGATGACTTGACTTGTTTTAATGTATAGCTATTCATTGTTGAGTCTCCAACACCCAAGTGGGAGTACGTTGGTTCCTTCAACCTAGATGGAGCCATGGCAGCTATAGAGGACATCGCGACACCATACACATATGTATTTTTCTTTCTGTAATCAAATTTAATGTTAGTAGTTTATCTTGTCATCCAATGTAGTTAATATTTAGTAATTGAATCTAAATATTTTTGTGCAAATGAACATGTCTCTGTAGGAGTGAGTGACCAGCCATCCCCGCCAGGGATCAATAGATCCCCTCGTGAGCATGTATCTTGTAATAAAGTATAAATTTAATTTTAGTTTTGATGGCTTAGATTTGTATAGTTATATTTTTTATGTACTAATATATGAGACCATGAATATGTATGTAGGTCCGAGTACATAGGAACGTCGGTGTTACTGTCTCTCCATCGACTACTTTTTCTCACCATATAGGCCAGGTGTAGCCCCTGGCATACATGACACTTTCCCTACATCCCTTTCCACCCTGTTCCACCCATCCCTTATCTCCCATCCACCACCACACTTCCATCCAGCTCGCCCTTTTCCATCACAGCCTTCGCTTACTCCCCCCCGCCCCACCTATCCACCCCCTCCCTTACAATTTCCCATGTTTCCACCCTCCCCCCTTCGACCATGATACACCATCCATCCACATTCACCTATCCCTCCAACCCATCCAAGAACTCATCCCCCTCCCTCATATTCCCCCACCACCCTCGTTTCCTCTTCCAGGGTGTCCCATTCCATTCTACAACCATTTGGGGTTTATTGTCGTACATCACCACTTCACCCACTCCAGTCCACGCCCTCTCTCACCATGCCCCCTAGTTTTGTAGCAACGTCGATGTGGCTACATCCTCCGCTATGCCATCAACCCTAGCATCAGAGCAGGTTGTCGAGCCCACTGCTCCACCTGCCACCCTTAAGGATCAGCCGATTGCTCCACCTGTTAGCCCCCAGGACCAACCTGTTTTGTTCATGGTGAGATTGATTAGTTTATGAAAATATCATGCAATATTAACAAAAATTAACATAAGCAGTAAATTGTATGAGTTATCTTAATGTTTAAATGTTGCAGGGTGGCATTGCCAAGAGACTTGGATCACAAAGGAGGGTAGGCCACTCACCACTTACGGTCTCGTATGAGGTGAGATATTTAATATTTGAAAACATAATTTTGATTTTTAAATTGTGTTTTATACTTGTATAATTGTCTGTAGTAGTTGACATTTGATTGTTTTCATTTCAGATCCCAAGGGGAGGTGGTCGAAGCGGGAAGACGAACCAAGCTTCCTCTAGCTCGAAGAAGAGGAAGATCAATTTTGGAGGTGCACCTGGGAGATCCGAGGGTGGGCATGAGGATTGAGAGACCATCCTATGTACACTATCCATGATGTGGAATTTTGGCATGAGTTGCCATATTTTGTATAGGGCACGAGTTGCCATATTTTGTAAACGGCACGAGTTTCCATTGTATAGATATTGGGAACGATGTTCCTTTTTTCACTACTACTGTATATGATTGGAAATTTGTGTATATTAATATATCATTTTGCACTTCTTTATATTACTTTACATTTTATTACATATTTGCATACATTATGTCGAATGCAATAGTAGTTTGCAGTTGATGCGCTTGCAATACTTATTGTTGACGAAGCAATAAAGTCTGTATGTTCACAGTAAAATGCATAAAATTTTTAACACTGTAGGTTAGTTAACAAAAAAATACACAATTTCATAAACGTGTACAATAACAATGATAATTTTAAATACCAAATACCTGATCTTTTAAATCATAGTGCAAATAATTTTTCAATCTAGCAAATTTTTCCATGAAGTATTCTTCTTGCTACCAAATAATTTTATCGAGATATTTTTCTAGTTTTTCAAGCCTCCCTTCACCCCTCATCCCTTCCATTTGTTGTCTCGTCTTGTCATACCTAGCTTCGACCTTGTTATTGCAAACCTAAACCCTAAGGTCCTAGACCTAACTAGACACCTAACCTAAAACCATAGCTTTGTACCCTTCCAAACCCTTCCTCCCTTCTCCATCCCCTAACCTACTCGCTTACCTTTCCACCTCTCCTATCTCATTTCCTAACCCTAATCTTGGAATCTCATACTCCTATCCTCGACCTACAGGATCAAACCTTTTCCCCCTTTCAAAATCCCTTCTCTAGCCTTAGCATCCCTCCTAGGACTCTACAAGTCAAGATCTTTGAAACCCTAGCTACCAACAAATCCTAGATAAGAATCAATTCTAACTAAATTTGGTCACTCATTCCAAAATGAATCATTACAACATGCACACCAAGTAACCTTAGGGTTTCTCAAATGCCACAATCCCTAGCCTTCTTCTCTCACAAAAGCTACAAAGTTAAATACTTTTGTCTCTCATCAAGGTGAATTCCATGAAGAATGTCATCTAGCCCTTTGTTGAACTCTAACTCCTATAGAACCCTAACTCCTATTGAACCAATATACTAACACCTACAGTCTTATTCATTGTCCAAATTGCAATATAAAGCACTTGTTTACCTTTGGGTTAGCATGCATAACCTAGGGTTTAGAATCAATGATAAAACCCTAACCTAGGAGGGAAACCCTAACACCAACCCTACCTAACCATCTCTTGTGGCCTCTTATAAAGTACCTTTTTGTTTGTATATGAGCATGCCTAGGATTTTAGTCATATGTCACATATTATTTATAAACTAATCAAATGAAATACTTCAAAGCTTAAGCATGGATTACTTCACATAAGCTAGGGTTAGAGCTTCATGAGCACTCCTTTTATAAACCATAGTGAAATAAGTAAAACATAGCTCATCTTCCACAACTCATACATTTAAAAATCATGAGAGAAAGAGGCTCTATAATAGGCTTATGCCTAGAGTTGATAAGAATACATTAACATGCAATCGATGAAGGAATGAAGGAAAGGTCACTTCCTTGCCTTCCTATCTTACCCACTCTAACGAATCACCTCAAATTTGTCCAAAACCCAATTTAAAGTGGAACAAAGACACCCTAAAGGGACTGCATCTAAACAATCATTCCCAACCATACTTAAACAAATTTGACAGTGGTATATAAACATCCATAACTTTGAAAAATACAAGAAAGGGCCTTGAATTGCTTCCAAGTCATTGTGTCATCAAAATCCAAGTGAATATACTTGTTATCATTCCTACTTGACTAGAAATGACATCTTGGAGTGTCATAAGACATTTTACTTGATTGGAAATTTTATTTGGTTTAAGAGTCCCATTGGCTTGGAAAATTGGCACTTATAAAATTGTTTATCATTGATGTTTACTTAAAAGATTGTACCTTTGTCTTGACAAGCTAAAAAGTGAAATATAGTACTGTCATAATGCTAAATGCTTGGCTGGAAATAATTTTGTTTTGACAGTACCTTTCATTAATTCAAAGTGTCATTTCAACTCTTGTTTATCATTAGTACTTGCATTTGGGATTTACACTCATTTTGGCAAGCTGGAAATTAGTGTTTTGGACTGTCATAATCATTTTGACTTGGCTGGAAATTATTCTTAGTTTGACAGTCCTATCTTCATGAAAAGTGGATTGATTGGAGTCTATGTCAATGTATGTCGGTTGCAAAAGAGGTTGAGTTTGTACGATATGATGATAATGTCCCATCAACACCACTAACATGCTTCAACCACATGCATAATTGAAAGGAAAATTATATCCAATGTAGTTCATGAAACCCTAGCTATGTTGTAGCGCGGGTATATATCTTCTAGGTATATGGTTCTACTAGTTTCTAGTTAAGTGAGACTAACAAATATAATTATATAAATATAATGAATTCATAAACCCTAGTTTATAGTTCTATGTCTAAATATGTGAACCCTATCTTTTAAGTTTGTGGTTTCTAGTTCAAGAAACCCTAGATTTCTTGACATTTGACATTTTCTTGTTTTCCATCACTAGAATCCGATTTGCAATGACGAATCTTGCAATCAATCATAACAAATACATGCCCCAAGCATTTGCTATGCCTATTGCAAGATCTGTCGCAGATTTCACCAATGGTTTAGATTCATAGGAAGATGATGACCATCAACTAGAAAAACAAATATCGCTATGTGTAGGGAAGTGAGAAATGTTATCTGGCAATTTATGGGTCCAATCAGGATTAGTAAATGGTGCACTCAAATTGGTCATGCAAATTGTATATACACTTGGATCTAGTCATCCTAAGTCACCAAATTATGTTGTCATGGCATTTGATAATTACATTAGGCATCCATGGGACCAATCTCAACTAAAGCACATACCAATTCTACTCATAAATTGAAGTAACAATAAGCAAATCCCCCTCAAGATGAATTGAGCATTGACTATCCATAAATCCCAATGATTGACATTAATAAGGTCAACCATTGACATTGGTAATAGTGAACGTCAATGATTGACATTCACACCCATGCCATATACTACAACATTAGAAGGAATATGAATTACAGTATCATTTTCCTTCAAAGGATATGCAAAGATGAAAGACACTTCATATGTCTCACTTTCAAAAAATCAAGAGAGGCGCTTTCATTCTTTGTCCCTTTCACACTTAAAAATTGCAACCCTCAATCCCTGCACTCCCCCTACCAAATGAAAATATGATTGTTGATTTCCAATATATTAAGAGTCAAACATGATCACCCCCTAACCCTTTATTGTTTTGCTCACATATGTATTTTTTTTGTATGACAAATTATTATACAATTTATTTTACTTGTTATCGATTACATGGGTTTCTATTTATTGTTTATTTGTACTTACAATATAGTTCACATAAATTTACATTATCTACGTACACACAACTTTTTCTTTACGTTTCATTTCCCCCACTTTGGAGGTATGCTAGTTTTTATTTATGAGCTTGTCACATCATAGAATCTCTCATTCCTTGTAGTATTATAAAGGCTCTAGGGCACTAAAGGGTAGTGAACCAAAATAAATATAAATAACGATGAATCATTATTTTATGCTTTAAACATACATAATTTGTCTAACCATGGAAAATTGAGAGATATTAGGTTCGCATTTTTTTATTTTTTATTTTTATTTTTTATTTTTTTTATTTTATCCGGGCAGACATCCATGACAAAGTCTTTTCTGTGACATCCTAATTCTAGAGTTTTTGACGCCGATCGGGTCAGGTATCTTATCTCTTAGTTGTTTTTTCTAAAGACTATTTATGTAGCACGATAAGGTGGACTATGTGGACTGAAGCTCGAGTCCTATCCAAATCTTTTCATCGGATTATGAACTTCGGTCAACCTAGGGGTGTAGGTTTCTTTTCCAAATAAGGATTCTGATTTCTCACAGTAGAGTATTCCAGCTTCTATTTAGAATGCTGGTACTCCATAGTCTAACAATTCCTTAGGTAAAAATTGGGTATAAGGTCAAGGTTGGGGATGGTATCAAGTTGGAAGATATCCCTTGTTATTTGGGAGTGACTTTGGTAGGTTAGTTTTGCAAGAAATCGGTGTGTTAGGTCTTTATGGGTGGTTGGTTGGATGATAATTGGGGAACAGTGTTAGGGTATACTTTAGATTTCAAATCCTTATTAAACGTTGGTTGTGTTTTATCTTCTTCACGTGTTTAGAATATATGAAGAATTGTTTTATTAATAAGTGGTTGTGAGGTCCCTATGATCTTGTCCTTCAAGAATGGGGATGGATTTCGACCCAAGGCATGAGCCTATTAAAACTCATCATATGTGGTCTGTTTTATAAGGGTTATCATTGTCCTTTTCGAGAATAGAGGCAATGATGTTTGTAGGCAAAATGACTGGCAAGTTTATAAGGATAGGATTCAAACCATGGTCATTGTTGGGTTTGCATCCCGGTTGAAGTAAATATAAAGGAATGATTGTTGGAGGGAATTGAACTAGTCTCCTATTGGGATTTGTGGTTTCAAAGGATAAGTTATTGGAAGGTCTATTTTAGATGTTTATCTTTCCATGAAGTTGGGAATATTGAAGTGTAATCGAAGAAATTGTTTGGGCCTAGATCGCTCCCTAATAAGGTATGGAATATTTTTTTATGACTTTTGCAAGAAGGAAGTTAGTAATTTTGTTTTGTGCTAGCCAGAATTAGGCGCGGGTGGTGCTACTCATTTGGGGACATAAGTAGTGCAGGCGGATATGGATTGTCCTAAGGATAAGTGGGAAGATTTCCATCTCAAGGCACATGGTAAGAGTATTTTTCTTTCGCCTTTGAAGTTTTTTGGTCAAGTTCATTGAGTATCTCCTCAAGCTATCGATGTTTCACCTGAATCACTCTTGATGTTTCCTATGGAAGAAATCAACCTATTTGTGTTTAAGATGATAAAGGATTTCAAGCCTTAAGCAAGCCTAGTCCCCCTACAATGGTATCTCATGTGATGGTGTCTTCTCACACCTATAAGTTTATCCATTCCTCAACTACCTTTGTTAAAAGAAAGGCTAGTGATAATCCTCGCTCATCCATTTGTAAAGGTTCTTAGGAAAGGGCTCTCAATTCTTCTATCATCTTCGCAAATGGTTTACATTCTAAGATCAAGATTAAGGAGGATGTGTCAATCGAAGGTGTCCTAGACCCTAACACATATTTTGGAGGAGGTGTGTGGGGGAATTATTTTCTTTCCATTCACTAGAACCAAACTAAAAAAGATATTCGAAGGGGTAGGAAAGCCAAAATTGATAGGGCCCTTAGAGCGAGCAAATCCCTAGATATGGAGGATCCATGATTGTCTTGTCATTTAATGCACATGGTGTCAGGGATAACCATAAGTTTCAAACCATCAAAAGGATAATTAGAGTATATAGTCCAGATGATATTCTTATTAAGTAAACTATGCATGCATGTTCCAAGGAAATTGAAGCATTTTCCTCATGGCTTAAGGGTTGTTCGTTTAGCATGGTTGATGTGGAAGATAGGTTAAGGGATCTCCTAACAACACAAATACCTATCTGATCAACATATTCTTCCTCAATTTTAAGATTGGGAATAATGGTTGACATCCTGGATAAAGCGTTGGATACTGAGGTCAATGTTTTTAATATATATGGTCCTAAATTGGATCGAATGTAGCATTGAGAAGGTTTGGTTTCGCTTGGGATTTTCTTAGGTAGCAAGGTTATTGTTGGAGGTGAATTTAATTTCACCCTCTCTTAGATAGGTACGCGGTGCTCATCCTCGCTAGGATCCATTGGGTGAATTTTTTTCTCATATGTTGGAATATTTTCATATGGTATACTTAAGACCATTATATTTGATCCCTACCTATCGAAATGGATGTAGAGGCGTTGAAAGTATTTTGAAGTGTTTGGCTAGATTCTAATTCCATTTTGGATGGTAAATTCCTTGTTAGAGAATTGGTGGGCTTATGTGGTCATAGTTTCTAATTCCATTTTGGATGGTAACTTACTTCTAGAGCATGGGTGGGCTTAGGTGGTCCACTTATGCATCTTGTGTAAGTTAGAAAAGGAAAAAGTGAACCTAACTTCTCTTATAAAGCTTAATCATGCGTGGTTGCTAGAGGAGGGTTATAGAAATTTGATTTTATTGGGATGGAGGAGAATACATGCATACAATCATTTCCCTTTCATGCAATAGCTTGTTGATAATTTTACGATCTCTCATAAATATACCATTAAGTATGGTAAAAAACGTTTAGAAAAAAATATCAGGAGGTGCTCATTAGGATAGAAAAGAAGATTACATGGTTGTTTGAGGATAATTCTTATAGATTCTTTTCGTCAAAGATAAATTAGTGCTCTCATCTCTTGAGACTAGTGACAAGATCTATTGAAGAAAGAAGAAATTGCTTAGAGGCTCAAGAGTAGTGATATTTAAATCCAAGAAGGTGATAATACTAAGTTATTTCATAAGTAGGCTATATATCATAAGAACCTTAATACAATCTAGGAACTTAAGAATTCAAATGCTAAAATGGTCAAATTATTCTGGGAAAAGGTAGAGGCAAGAGTTGATTGTTTTAAAGATATTTTCATAGAATCGTGTGGTTGTTTGATAGACAATATACTAATAGGTTATTAGAGGGATTCCCCGATTTGTTGATGCATATATGAACACTTTGTTTTGAAGGAGGAACTCTTGGAAACCATTTAGTCAATTAAGAAAGGAAAAGGCCCGTGGGCAAGCGGTTTTATGGTAGACATTTTTTATGGGTTTCTATGATCATGTTCAAGAAGATTGGTTGAAGGTGGTTCAGGATTATAATAGGATAGGTAAGATTCTTGGAGTTCTAAATGCCACATTCTTGGTGTTAATTATGAAAAAGTAGGATGTGGCCATTCCATAGAATTTTCATCATCATTTTCCATATTATATACAAGGTGGTGGCAAATATTTTGGATAACAAATTGAATCCTATTCTAAGTGATAATGTTCCAGAGAAGTAATTTGGTTTCCTTGGTAAATATCATTGTCTCTCAAGAGGCCCTTGTTTCTATAAAGTTGTCAAATACATTGGCACTGGTGTTAAAGATCGATTTGTCAAAATCTTATGATAAAGTAACTTGGGTGTATTTGTGGTTGATGCTAATCCATTTGGGTATAAACTTGGATTCTATTAACTATATCATAGTATGCATTCAATAAGTTTCTTTTGTTGTGCTTATTAATGGAGCTCCTTCCAAGTTCTTTCATGCTTCGTATCAAGTATGACTTCATGCAAGGTTGTTTGCTTTTGCCTTTTATTTTTCTTTTGGTTGTTGAAGGTCTTAGTTTTTTGGTGTACGATTCAAATATCAAATGGGAATTGAAGGGAGTTTTAATATCACATCGTTGGAAGTCGTTACTCATCTTTATTTTTTATGACGTACCCTTTTTTTTTGCTAGTTCTCCTAAAGATTTCCTTGAACTAAAAAAACTATTGATCTTTATTGTTCGGAATGTGTATGAAGTTCAATATCTACATGTTGTGCTTGTTTTTTAATGCTCTATTTGACAAATATATGAGATTTTTAGATGTGTCCCTCCCTTGGGCCTTGAGAAGCTATCAATTCAAGTTTTAGTTACTTTGGGTTTTTTTATCAAGCTGAATTCTTACAAGCATGAAGATAGTCTCTAGATCTACATCAAAATTAAGGCTCATATTGCTTTGGATATTTAAGTGGTGTCTATCTATGGGTGGTTTTCTGGTTCTATTGAAGTATGTGTTGGAAATCATCCTTGTGTATTGGGATTCTATAGCTAAAGTTGTGAAGGGTATTCACACCAAGATTAGAAAGAGGAGTTTTCAATTCCTTTGGTTAGGTAAAAGGTCTTATGAGCATATTCCTCTTGTTAAATGGTATGTAGTGGCACTTCCCAAAAAGATACAAGGTTGAGGAGTTACAAATATTTATTTCTTTGATCAAGCCCTTGCGGCGTCAAATATGTGGAGGCTCACCTACATCAATTGTGTTGAGACTATAGTTGTCATTGATGTCAAAGGATTTCAGGAATGGCAAAGAGATAACCAATAGACATAATAGAATGATGAACTAAGTAAAACACAAAGGATCAATTACGTGGATTAGGAGAAATGAAAAAGGAATAACCAGTAAAAACATGATGATAGGGTGAACTTAGTGAAAAAAAGAGGAATTACAAAATCGAATAAGAAAATCAGTGATAGGGTCAATGACTGGGGAAAGATCCACAAAGCGAGTAGTGGCAGATAACAATCCGAAGCGCTAAATAAATTTTGAATGGCCTAAATCATTCGAGAGATAGAGATCAATGGTCTAAAATAAGAACTGCAAAAAAAACAAGCGTGGAAAATAACATTCCCGAACGCTAGAGTGAAGTGAAAAATTGGACGGTTTGGATTAGTCGAGAGAAATTACGGAGGCTGATTTTGAGAAGATCAACAGTGGTGAAGGATTTCCACACAAATAAAAGTGACGATCTGCAATCCGTAACACGACGATTGAAACAGATTCCACAAGATATTGATGGCGTGGAGGCACAATTGCAGAAAAGGAAATTACGGAAGTGTTTTCAAGAAACTTGGAAAACCCGCAATCCATAGGATCGATGGTCAAGAAAGCCTCTGCAAGAGAGGTCGGTGCAAAAGAAAGAATGCAGAAAGGAAATTGTGGAACTATTGTTCAAGAAATTAAAAAAAAAACACTCAATCCACAATCCACATTTTATCTAAAGATTGATGATTAGGAAAGAGTCCGCATAAGATCGACTACGCAGAAGAAATATTGCGGACAGCAAACTGTGGAAGCACTTTTAAGGAATTTAGAAAATCTGTAATCCATAATCCACATCTGATATAAGATCAACGATCAGGAGAGAGACTGCATGAAATCAATGAAGAAGAAAGTATCTCGCGGAAAGGTAGTTGCAGAAAGGATATTGCAGAAGGACCTTTTGAAAAAAAGGGCTAGAACGCAAATCTGCAATCCGCATATGATCTCAGATCAATGGTCAGGGAAGAATCCAACAGAAATCAACGTTGTGGAAAGGTTGTTGCAGAAAGATAATTGCGGAAAGATAAGGAAATTGAAGAAATATTATTACGGGGGGGGTCTCTGTGTGTTAGATCGATGGACAGGAACGAGTCTGCAATGGATCAACGACTTAGGATGGTTGCAGAAAGGATCTATTGTGGAAATATCATTGTGGATTTGGAAGAATTTCTGGTGAAGAATTATCATTGCGGAGAGGAAATTCTGGTCATATTTTGTTGCAGAAAGGTATCACTGATAAACCTAAATAGAGTTAAAGAATTGTTAAAATGAAGAATTGAGTTTTCATGAAGAGGCACGATCTAAGAATAAAAAGGCGCAACAAATAAGATATGTATTCACAGAAAACGTGTTAGAGAGTATTTATAGACAGAATGATGAGTAAGAGAAATCGTCTCTGTATTCCATATCATAGCAACTTCTAGAAGAGGTAGAGGCCATTGACGTGTAATAATTTATGACATATATTAAAGGAAAAAGAGATTTGGAAGTTTGACAAAAACATATTAGGGTGGAAGGGTGGTGCAAGGGAAGGATATAAGCCTACAAGGGGGTTGTAGCTTCCTTCCAGTAGTTGCTGGTAAATAGGGTGTAGTACCATCCTTGTTTGTGGAAGCAGACATAAACTATTTATAAATACAATTTTGCAGTAATAGGAAGTATTGTTGGTTTACCCAATTGGGCTTCCACGATAAATTTATGTTCTGTGTGTTCTTGTTGATCATGTGTGTTAATAAATAAATTAAAAGTGGTTTACATGGTTAAAAGTTATCAATACTGATTCACCCACCCTCTCGATATTGTTCAATGTTCCAACAAATTGATTATGGGGAATAGTCATGAAATCTAAATACATGGGAGGAATTTCCATTAAGGACTAGTTCAAATAGTCTAGTAAGTTGAGTACGAAATAATTATATGGTTTGGAAAGATTTAGTATATATTTTTCCTTTGGTCGAGAATTCAGTGGCCTGAGGGATTGGATATGGAAGGACAATACATCTTGGTGAGGATCCTTAGATTGATGTAGATGCTAGTTATAGGATTTTAAATAATTTTCTCTCAACCTTTCATGGTCAAGGCTTGTTTTCCTATTCAATACTTAGTATCGAACGCACAAGGAATTTGGATGGAGAGAGGTGGAAGTCTGCTTTTAAGTTGGGGTTGGAGGGTGTGTTGGTCGTTGAATGGAAAGGTTATGTTGGAAATATTTGCACTGATTTCATCGGTATTTTTGATGATGAGATAAACTCTTTGGTGTGGTCAAAATTTAATCCTTTAACAAGTGCATATACAAGAAAATTGGGATACTCGAATCAGGTGAAAATTCCATTTCAAGGAGAAAAGATGTGGTGGTGGGATCAGGTTTTGAAGATCCATGGTCCTCTTAAATCCAAGATATTTTTATGGATTTGTTTAAAGAATAAGTTGATCATTTGTGAAAATGGACTCAAATGAGGGTGGATAGGCAAGAGTGGATTCTCTTTATGCAATTTGGATTAAGAATGTATTGACCACCTTTCCGTGCATTGCAAATATTTTAAGTTAGTTTGGGCAATTATTTCCTACAAGTTCAATTCAAATTCAAATTGTTCCAAGACATGATTCGTTGATTGTCACTTGGACTATTTTCATAGATGCCTCTATGTAAAGTTAAAAGATTCTCCCTTGTCTCTTGGTGTATGCAATTTGGTGGGATCAAAATGTTAGTATTTTTCAGGATAAATTCATCATGCATAAGTGACTACTAGTATGGTTGAGAAGTTGTCCTTGGAATATAAGGAAGATTCCAAAGATAAATATTTGAGATTCCTAGTTATGCCTATGTTATATTTCAACATTCACTGGGTTTTTTTTATGGATCCATCTTGGGTTCTCCTCCCAAATGTGGCATTGGGGTAGTTCTTTTCCTTAACCCATTTCATTACTTCAATGTCAAGTATGCCCTTGGGAATGAGTTGTATGAAGCAATAGTTTTTGTCCCTTTGTATGAAAATTGATTCACAATAATCTGAGGACCAAGACACAACTTACAGAACATTCAAGGATCAATTACACAAAAAAATGACATGAAATCACTGCAATTAGGAGTTGCATATGTATAATTGTTATCATTAATCAAAAGCAGTGATACAATGTGTTACACTGGCATGAATAGCCATACAATTCGAATACCAAGGAGGTAATTCAAATTCCATAAATGAGAGTGCCTTATCTATCAGTTATCCACACTAGAAACATTAGTTAACCACTAATCACAACCATAATTTAGTCTAGTTGAATCGGAGGTAGTTTGGACTGAGTCTAACTAAATAGAACTCAACTGCATGTCAATCAGTAGGTGAGGGTGCATGTATGACTTCAGTTAGCTGAGATCAACTGAACTGAGTCACCAGAAGTTGTTGGAGGTGCCTTAAATCACTCCAGTTAACTGGAAATTACCAAAAATAGGCAAAATAATGATGGGGTGCCTTTACAGCTGTAGTTTAACTGAAAGTAGGTGGAATAACCATCATTTAACTGATTTGGGGTGCTTAGGTTGTGCATATCAACCCATATTTTCTCCTTTATTGAAGGAGAAAGCTTAGTTAGTCTCCTTGATTGAAGGAGAAGAATCAGTTAGCCTCCTTAATTGAAGGAGGATGATCCAGTTGATGATGTAGTCACATATTCGAGACAATAACTTAGGATAAGTGGTAAATTAGGAAAAATAGGCCAAATAATGATGTGTGGGTTGGATAATGAATCTAAAACCCCCCCTTAATATATACACATGTGGATGATTAAAAAAAGATAGGGCCTCGACAACAAAGGCCATAGGTCACCCTTTACAAAAAATTAACTCTAAAATGCTAAAAAATCTCTAAGTGAGGAAAAGAGTAAAGCCTTGTGGGAACAACCCCCCCCCCTCAAACTAAACAATAAATAATTAATTGAATTCACCCTGATGAAATCACCCCCAACAATGAACGGAGGTAAGTGAAATTTTTCTCAGTAAATTTCTTGGTGAAAATATCTGCAATCTGCTCATGTGTGGGGCAGTATTGCAGAACAATTGTCCTTCCATGCACAAGTTATTTGATGTAGTGCATGTGGATATCAATGTGGTTGTTTCTCTATCTTTGAACCGGATCTATTCAGATCTTGATATCACTTTGGTTGTCACAAAAAATCACAGTAGATGAGGCACTACCAATATCAAACTCAGAAAAAATACCTTGTAGCCAAACTGCCTGGATGCATGCATTATCCACTCCCCTGTACTCTGCCTCTGTTGAAGAAAGGGAAATGGCAATCTGATTTTTGCTTGACCATCAAATATGACCACCACCAAACATAAAAACATATTTGGATGTGGACTTTCGATCTATGCTATCTCCCGCCAAATCAGAATCTATAAATCTTACCAAGTCTGGTTCGGAATTAGTAGCATAATGAATGCCATAGCATCTAGTACCCTGCACGTACTGTAGAATCCTCTTGGCTTCCCTCCAATGAAGCTCATGAGGCTTCTACATATACCTTGATACGTCATTCATGGCATAACAAATTTCAGGCCTTTAATGTGTAAAGTAGAGAAGGCTTCTGATCAACTGACGGTAAAGAGTAGAATCCACCCATGGAGTTGTTTTTCCCTCTTCAAGACTCATTCCTGAGAGGAAGGGAAATGGTGCAGCCTTACAATAAGACATATTAAAATTAATTAATAGGTATGAAGCATATTTGGATTGTGTCACCATACTCCCATCAAAATATTGATTTATTTCTATCTCGAGAAATTGCTTCAGCATGCCTAGATCACTCATCTCAAAAACATCATGTAAAGCAGTTTTTATGAAGGAAATTGAAGAAAGGGTGCTTCCTGTCATTAAAATATCATCAAAATAAAAAACTATGATCATAAATCTACCTTCATATTGCTTCAAGTACACATTTGGATCATACTTACATCTTTCGAAGTTCTATAAGAGCAGAAAAGAATCCATTTTGGCGTACCAAGATCTTGGGGCATGTTTTAAGCCATATAAGGATTTCTGAAACTTACAAATTGAATGATGTATATGATGTATCAACTTCATGCTGCTTCATTTATATCTCTTCTTTCAGTTTTTCATGAATAAAATCACTTTTTACGTCCATATGGTGCACCTCTCAGTGCTTGGATGCAACAATGGCCAAAACTAGCCTGATAGAATCCATTTTTTCCACCGATGCAAAGGTCTCATGGTAGTCCAGTCATTGGAATTGGGAGAATAATTTTCAACGAGACATGATTTATATTTATATTTTAATCCATCTGCAACAACCTTTGTCTGATACCCACTTGCATTGAACAAGTTTCCTCATAGGTGGAAGGGAAACTAGCTCCCAAGTTGCATTTTTTCGGAGAGAGTTGAACTCTTCATCTGTTGCAACTTGTCATCTAGGATCATTCTGAGCATGATAGTATGACTTAGGATCATACACAATCATCATATATCAGGTCTCAGAAAAAAAAAATCATTGAAAGAAAGATAAATACCTTCTCTTTGAAAATATGATTGAGTTCTCCTTGGATCAACAGGATTTCCAACATCTAACCCGACATAAGAAAGAGTCTTTTCGGACCAATTTGGGAGATGAGTGGGAAAATTACGATCTGATTCAGAACCTGATATATTATTATCACTGATATAAGATATCATATCTGAAATATCAGAGCTCACATTTCCATTTTCATCATCAAAATAATTGACAGAACAAGAGGAAATTTCAGCAGTTTCTTCCTCTACTAGTTCCACATCTTGGAGAGGTTCTTCGAAGTGGACACTTCTCACTATGAATATATTTTTGGTTCTAATATTAATTAGTTTATATACATTTGAATCCTTAGGATAACCAATGAACATACACTCAATATTCTACGGTTGCAAAGACTTCCTCTTATCAAGTGGAATTTGAGCCCAAGCAATGGACCCAAAAACTCTGAAATTGGACACACCCGGTTTGTGACCAAAGTATGCTTCGAAAGGTGTTTTTCATTTCACGGGTGAATGAGGGACCATGTTATGAATTTAGGCAGAAACATTCATTGCTTCAGCCCAAATATTTTCATCCAAATCTTTAGCTTCAAGCATGCAGGTGGTCATCTCTTTTAGGGCCCAATTTTTCCTTTCCGCTACACCATTCTACTAGGGTCTGTAGGGAATGGAGTGTTGTATCCTGATTCCATATTTAGAAAAAAATTGCAGCAGATCATATTTTATGTACTTTCCTCCATTATCAAATTTGTCAGCCTTTATCTTGCTCCCATAAGCATTCTCAACAGAGGCCTTAAACTCTATGAACCTTTCAAGAACTTTGGATTTTTTCTTGAGAAAAGAGACACATGTGAATCTAGACAGGTCATCAATGAAAGTGAGCACATACCTTGAACCAATCACGAAGGTTGTAGGCATAGGACCATTGATATCAAAGTGGATCAGATCCAAAATACATGTAGCTCGACCTTCCTTTTCCCGATCAAATTTATGCTTAGGGTGCTTGCCGAGAATACAACCTTTGCAAATTCCATTGGAGGTTTTGATGGTAGGGAGGCCTTTCACCATGGAATAATCTTGAATTTGTTGCAAGTAATTGAATTTCATATGTCCAAAAATTTCATGCCATAGCAGGCTAACTTCATTCCCATGAGTCAGAAGGGTGATAGAATTTGCATCAGGCACAAACTTGGAGAACTCATAGGTCTTAGAAGAATTATTCTCTATACTAGTTGCAATGAGTTTTACGGATGCAATTTCTGAGATCTCAACTTCATCTGGGATTAATGAAACTCTCTTGGGAAAACCTATGTGTGTCATTTGATACATGGACAATAGTTTTGAAGCCAGAGAGGGCACATACATAACATTTTTGAAGCTTCCATGTTCTAGCTTGATAGTTCCTTTGCCCTTTGATGTGATTTGAGAATCATCTCCCATGTGGATGGGAATGCTGTTGTCAGAGTCCAGGGATGAAAAGGATTCTTTGCTTGCCACCATATGGTTTGAAGCACCAGAGTCAACAAGTAGGGCTCTAGGATTCAAAACATTTTCCATGAGGGCATGTCCTCTTCCGGAATGTGTGTTCTGATCATGACTATCTCTCTTCCTTACACCTTCAGGAAGATTGATGTTATTCTTCTCAAGGAGAAGAGTCATTTGATCAAGTTGTTTATTCATGTAGGAGCTTTCAGGATGGAATCCCTTTTTGCAATAGGAACATTTGATATTTTCTTTTCCTTCTTTTCCTTTATGCTTGTTCTTTCTTGAGCCCGAGGGCTCATCCAGCTATTGGGGTTTCTCCTTTGGCTTGAGAGCACCAAACTTAGTCTTTTTGTTGTTTTGCTTCCCCTTTCCATTCATATTTTTGGGTCCTTTAGCAAACAAGTCTTGGTCCTTGGAGGACCTGATCATTCCCATTTGGACAAGCTTTTCATGCTCATTGGTGAGAGACTCAATGAATGCATTGAGGGTTGACATCTTCCAATTCGATATTGTAAGCTTCCCACTATGAAAGGTGGACACAAAAACTGAGTAATTTGGGCCAAGTTTCGAAAGGATGGCAAGGATGAGTCGATCATCCTCATTCTCAAATTTACATTGATTCAACTGGAGCACCAGGTGCTTGAAATTGGTGAAGAAGTCATTCATGGTTTCAAATTTTCCCAGGTTCAGAGATATCATCTCATTCTCTAGTTGATATATTCTCAAGTCATCTTGCTTATCAAACAGAGTAGCAAGTTGATCCCAAATCTCCTTGGGAGTCTTCAATCTAGTGACGTGGAAGAGAAGATATCTAGAAATTGAAAGGCACAGAAATCCATACACTTTGTTAAGCTTATTCTAGTATTTTTCTTTGTCAACAACATGATTCGGCTCTACCTCCGTGTCTATTGTGACTCTGTAGATTCCTTCGAAGAAAAAATGAATCTCCATGTCCTCCTTCCACTGATGGTAGCTGAAAGGAGTGAGTAGATTCACAGAAGAGGCCATTATTCTGCTGTAGCGTATGTAGTGAAAGAGTTTGAAAAACCTGCAAATCACAAAAAAAATAAAAAGTAAGGTCAAACAACCTGCACTTTTGGAGTTTTCTTCACACCTGGCTTAGTAAATTAAGCAAGCTTGATCAACAATACTATTGTGCCTAGGAATTATGTGGTAAACTCTTTACTTCTGGTGCAGACATGGAATTTCTGAGTTTTTTGCTCAAATTGGATCATAGATCCATCAAGGAATCTATTGAAGAAGAAGGGAATTGTCCCACCATGGCTTTGATACCACATGAAAATTGAGTCACAGTAATTTGAGGACCAAGACACAACTTACAAAATATTCAAGGATCAAGTAGACAGAAAAATGACATGAAAACACTACAATTAGGAGTTGCAGCTGTATAATTGTTATCATTAATCAAAAGCAGTGATACAATGTGTTACACTGGCATGAATAGCCATAAAATTTGAATCTGAAGGAGGTCATTCGAATCGCATGCATGAGAGTGGATTAGATGTCAGTTACCCACACTAGACACATTAGTTAACCACTAATCACAACTATAATTGACTCTAACTAAATCAGAGGCAGTTTAGACCGAGTCTAACTGAGTATAACTCAAATGCATGTCAATTAGTAGGTGAGGGCACATGTATGACTTCAGTTAGTTGAGATCAATTGAATTGAACTAAAATGAGTCACCAGAAGTTGTTGGAGGCACCTTAAATCACTCCAATTAACTGGAAATTACCAAAAATAGGAAAAATAATGATGGAGGTGCCTTTACAGCTGCAGTTTAACTGAAAGTAGGTGGAATAACCATCATTTAACTGATTTGGGGCACTTAGGTCATGCAGAACAACCCAGTTTTTCTCCTTGATTGAGGGAGGAAGCTCAGTTAGTCTCCTTGATTGAAGGAGAAGAATCATTTAGCTTCCCTGATTGAAGGAGGATGATCCGGTTGATGATCCAGTCACATATTCGAGCCAATAACTTAGGATAAGTTGTAAATTAGGCCAATTAGGCCAAATAATGATGTGTGGGTTGGATAATGAATCCAACACTTTGGACCCTCCACTATTTCTCTTCTAAGCATAACATCAAAAACCTCAAGTTTTGGGAGGTTCTAAAATTGTTATTGATTTGGATAACAAAAGAAACAAAGTTGCAGTCATTCATTTGAAGAACTTATCGTAAGAGATTCAATCCTAACTTTAGTATTTTGAGTTTATATCCTTTTTTCATATTTGCTAAGAGATTAACATGTATGTTGATTCTCTATCTAAACAAGCTCTCTCACTACAAGAAATATATTTTTCATTTTAATAATTTTTTGATGGGTTTGAAAGAGAGGCAATCAAGTTCCATTTCTAGTTTTTAATGGATCAGTATGTCAAGGAATGTTGTCATGTAATTGAATTGTTAGTTCCTATAAGGGATATTTATGTTTTTTCCTCCATGACATGGTTATGTACTAGGATTTAATTATCTTGTATGTAATTTGATCATACTTGACATTAAATTTTGGATATAGCCAAGGTAGTTTCTTTAAACAACAATCTCATAAGATGGCAAGTTCATAATATCATATTTAATTGAAACCAACCAAAGTTTGGCTTGGTTGGTTATTTTTTTATAGCATTAATGAATTTATACAAAATAAACTACCCTAGATCAACCAGAACATAGGGTAGAGTTCATGGTGCAAAGGATTCCTCAAACTCGACTTGCAATAATAAACAATAATGAAAACAATAATTTTTATGATTTTTTTTATATATTTTATATAACTAATGACAAACAATAACAAGAATACCTTTCAATAACATGGGCCACTGCAGTCGTTTGAGGAAATGGTCTACTGGATCCATAGTCTGGTTCTCCAATCATCTCCACTAATGGTTGTCAAAAGGGGGGAATGGATCCAAGTGGGTATGGAGCAAGCTCAACATACACCGTGGGAATGATATGGAAAAAATATGGGAATAATGGCGAAAGGTGAAAAGTAATATTATGAATGAATGACAAAAAGTGTTTGTTGTGAGACCTTCACAATGTATTTATAGGATGATCCAAGGTTTTTTGGCCCATGGCAATGACCCATGGTATTTGTCCATGGTTTTTGACCCATTCTCACTTTAGGGTTTTTTGGTCCTTTTTGGAGAGAGTGGGGATAAGTCACAATAAATGCTCAACTTCCCTTCATTTATAGGGGAAGGAATAATAATGTTTTAGACCATATTTGGTGTAATTTTAGTTTTGAATGTGAAAATGGAGAAAATAATGGTGGGATAATGATGTATAATTATGGTTTGGATCATAGAGAGCTAGGTGAACAATTTTTGGTGTTAACAGTTTCCCCCCTAATGGGTGAGGGCAGGTGCTCATAGTATGGATGATAGACATCATAGGATCAAGGGATAAATGGTGACAACAATGGAGATAATAGAGAGGACCATGGAGGAGTGGAGTCTCCTCATTCGAATTGTAGTGGCTTTTGATTTGTATTTCTTCTAAAAACTGAATGAGGTACATATAATATCAGACATGCATATGGACGAGGCGGGCATACACATGCTCGTAACAACGTCTCAATATAAAATAGGGATCAAGGATCAAATGATGGGAGTCGATCAATACATATATACAACTGGTAGTACACAATGGTGGCCTCAATGGGAGGCTGAATACAAATACTGATATGAAGAACTGGTACATAGGAACAATGACATTCTCATGGAATGCAATATCACAACAACTGATGCTCTGCTGAATTTGTAAGAGTACACATCTGTATGGACTCAATGAATAAGAGATAGAATCTATGAGGTACAATAAACATCATCAAGTACCTGTAGATACACAGAAGCATGACACTTCTGAACACTGTCACCAACGCAGCCCAGAAATCACAAGGGACGTGAAACTGTATGGGTTCCAAAAATAGACTCACCAATGTGCTAGAGGCAGGTGGTAACCGGGGTCTTAGACCAAATAATGAAGGAACCAATACCCTGTACAAATATCAATGGTGCAATAGTGTAGCCGAAGTCAAGCAATTGAGACACAACCAACCCGAAAGGCACTAGGAATCCTTTCAAGTGTTCCAAGGAACTCATCAATAAGGTGGATGAAAACATGATACAGGATTCTATGTGTCTATACTCTGGAATAAATGTGTTGACGTTGACAGAGGGAGACTTGCAATGACCAAGGAAATGAGTTTTCCTTGATATAAGTGCAAGGGGACAACCATAGATACGGAATAGTTAGGGGACTGAGATACTAAATGTGGAATAGGGACGAGGGAGTATGGGGGACTCAAAATTCCTTTGTTCAAAGTATGATGATAGGGTTGAACTGGCAGCAGATGATACTGACTCATGGGGAGGGGATCATAGCTGTGAAACAGGGAAGATGACTGCAACGGTATATACTTGTGGAAGTAACTGGACAAGTGATATCCAAGGGATCCAAAGGAGACGCATCGCAGAGTACTATGAACAAAAGGTGACCCAATGGGGGGAAGTTTCCATAATGGGAGACTATATGTAATATGTGTGGGCGCCTAGAGGCACCATTTTGGGCCTTCTTCATTGTTTAAGGAGATCGAAGAAGGGATAGAAGTATGCTCAATATCATACTATATTGTGGATTTTTCTCGAGCTCGAGATGCTAAAGGATCGATGGTGTTTTCATGTTTAGAGAGTCTGAAAACAGGAAGAAGACTCCAATGGGGTCCCTTTTTCATAGAGTAGTCTCCTAAGTTTGAAAAAGGATAAAAGTGTACAAATTATAACTCTCCCAGCCGAAAGGGGTAGAGAGACTTCTTTCCCAGAGGTATTCCAACCAGGTTGAAAAAGGTTAAACCTATACTACTTGGACAGTCATTCAAATATTTTTACGAGCATGAACGAAACCAAGTTTAATCGGTAATATTTGGTTTATGAGAGGGCTGGAAAAGATATTAAATACAAACCATAATGATATTTTTCGTAAGTTACGGTCCCAATTCTTGAAAAAGTATAAATGGATACAAAGGGAAACATTCCTAGATGGAAGTTTCTAGGGCGGTCCTTTTCTTTACATAGTCTACATAGTCCGAAAAAGGAGATAAATGATGCCACATAGACGACTTTTGAAATACTTTAACAATGTAAAAGGAAGCAAGAATTGTCGATAATATTTTCATTCTTTTATGAGTCAGAAAAGATATTAATAGAAAATCTGTAATGGTCAGTTAAGCAATAAGGAAGTGTTCAATGTACCAAAAGGGATGATGCTGTGAGCATGGTTGATATGAATAACGGTGGAATACTGGTGATTCCTCATTGCGGGACGGTGGTTGGAGATAAAATAAGTTCAAGTGTGCAGTATGGATGGAGTGGATGGCTCATGAACATGAAAATACATACAAGGTTTGATTTGCATGGTGGCACACAAATTGAGGTGACTCTAGGAAATTATGCAAAAAACAGGGAGGGTAGTAGTATAGTAGATCGTTTTTTCACCTGGGAGCATTTTTCAAAATGCTGGTAGCTTCTTATCCTTATAGAGTACTATCCATACATTGAGATGGACTATCGGGGAGATCCAGAGATGCCTCGACCTCCAGGATAGGTCGGGGGACCTGACGGTAGATATACATGACTCTTTGTGGTTTCAGTCATATATAGTTTACTAGTGTAGTGGCAGCTAGATCATGCATGTGATAGATACTGATGACATACTGTGTGTATGTGTAGACGTGGGACCACACCCTCCAGCAAGGTACTAGCGACGCAGTGATAGGG
Organism: Pseudotsuga menziesii; assembly: GCA_001517045.1. Taxonomy (NCBI): domain Eukaryota; kingdom Viridiplantae; phylum Streptophyta; class Pinopsida; order Pinales; family Pinaceae; genus Pseudotsuga; species Pseudotsuga menziesii. Next base: position 274,934 of record LPNX011034352.1, on the reverse strand, counting down.
TGGATAGTTTAGATCCACCTACTCACATGTAGAGGAGGTGACATAGTGCAACATTGGACTCACTGCAGCTAGACGTGGAGCGTCTATTGGAGGGAGTCACCGAATCATGGTAAAAATGATGCAAACCAAGAAAGAAAAACTATGATACATGTATGTATAGGGTGGTTGAATTAGGCGTAGAATCTCTTGAGGTAGATCCCATTGTAGGGATTCTTCAAGAGGTCCATACCACATGGATTCAAACTTCCATTTTCCGTTATTATCGTGGGCTTGGTCATAGATGAGGAAAAGGTCTCCCTCTCTAAAGGTGAGTGGATGGACGTGGGATTCATAATGGGACTTCGATCGGGTCTTAGCCGCTTCGATCATTGGAGAGTAGCATGATGGTCATAATCGGTTTGTTCAAGCATAAGTAGGCTTTTTTCTAACAGTGAAGTATCAAGTAAAAGTTTGACGGCAAGGTGTAGTGATAGAATCTAACATTCAATGGGAAGAACCGGTTCTACACCATGGACTAAGTGAAATGGGGTAAAACTAGTGGCGGTTTTAAGGATCTCTCCGTCGTCACAAAAGTGGTTCCATGATATATCAGGGGGATCTTCCACAGTCGGTAAGGGGGGAGGACAAATAGAAGTATATATCGTATAAATTGTATTATTGGTGTCCAAGGAAGAGGCCGAAGGGTGGATATCCTTAAGGACATAGATTTTGGACTCATAGGATTTCTTCCTAAGGTCACTGAGGAGAGATCAGTACTTGGGCAAGTTTGGGAAATGGTGGGAATAATGAACATATAGGCCACAAACTGCACACGAATTGTTGGTTCGGAGAGATTTTTTTCTTGCAGCATGTATAGCTAGTATGGTGACAACTGGAGTGTCGTCGATCTCGACTACAGTACACATGTGGGTGCGAAGGATAGGAAAATCAAGACAATTTTGTGTCGCATGGCCTTGGACATCTCATAAAGCGCATGTAGGAAGAGGGGGTGGTTCTACCACATTTTTGGATGGATTTCCCATAGTATTCATGAGATGAGGGGGGCCAGGAGTAGAGAAAAAAGCATTCATTTGTTTACCAGAATGGTGGGTGTGACATCGTCTCAGTAGGTTGGACCAATGTCAACACAATTTGTGGTTTTGGGGGAGGGGTGGGTGGATCTAGGTACCACACAGGAATAACCAAAGTGAATCTTGAAAGGTTGAGAGTAGCCATGTATGGATTACTCATGATGCCAGAAGGTGGAAAAAGGAAGGGGATCATGTGTACAGGGAATGAACCCCAGTAATTCTGTGAGGTTTGAGGTTGAGGTTGTGACTTAGGTTGTGAGGAGGTTGGAACGTTACTGGATGTGATAGTGCAAAAATATGATATGTTAGTTGGAGAAGGAAGGGGTGGTAAGGAGAAAAAGGTGTCCATTAAAGGAGGGTTGGAAAATAAGCATGTGCCAATGACAGACAGAGAAGGTATGGACACGCTGTCAATTCTAGTGTCGATAGTAGGGAGAACGTGTTTCATTGTGGTTGGTCTCTTTGGATTCATAATATTTCAGTTGGTCAATGGTCACGATCTTCCAATCATGGGGGAACATAAGGAATCGAAATACGGTAGAGGTAACGACTCACCTTGCATACATATAACTACGTTCTAGGAGGAGGTTGTAACCGAGTTGTGCATTGACAACCTAAATGTCAATCAACACGGTTTTTCTATCCAAATCAACAAGGAAATTCATAAGAACGCCTTGTGGTTGAGAAACATGGCCATACTAGCTAAGAATGATAGACTAGAACTAAGACTCGATTGTGAAAATCCAACAATTGTGTCATCTCCATTGGGAATGCAGTTCCTGTGGGTAAATAGGGGTGGGTAAGGCTAAATTTCGACAATAGGAGTGGTCACTGGGATGGTAGGAATAGTCAAAATGGTGGTAGAAGTGCCAATTCCCCCATGCATGAATGGTGGTATGGTAGGAACCATGATGGTTGGAGTGGGGCTGCCACTAGTGGGTAGTTGACGAGTTGCAATTTGTGTAGTGTCAAGGGTCCCACTAGGACCAGGACTTGTAGGTCCAATGGAAGGGATACCTGGAATGATGGGTGGAATGGAAACAAGCCCACTATCAATTCCCCCCCTTGAAAGGGGTTAGGAAATGCACCAACCATGGGGATAGATGGGGCGGTGAACAAGGTAGGTTCAGATTGATAGGAATCCGAATCAGAATTATAGGAAGTGTATGGCTCTGAAGGTGGTGAATGATGTCGAATATGGATACGATGGTGATGGTTCAAGGAACTGAACTGGAGGTATTCCCCTTAAGTCTATGGAAGTAGCATGATGGAGCAATGATGACATGATGGTGTGATGTGTAATGAATGTAGGCACAAGAGTGTCAAACACAGGATAAAAGATCCAACTACAACCGAGTGTGCAGAAGGAGAGCATACAAATGGTGGCTCGTAGTCCAAAAAGAAAGCTCTAAAACCAAACTACAACAACATGTTACAAAATGCAAGTATACAAAAAAGTGACTAGAAATCCAATAATAAACATTACCTAGAAATAAAATGATGCACTAACCTATGGGGTATAAGTGCAAGCAAAATCTTAGCGACAATATGGAATCCACTCACAAATTGTATCCTCTACTAGGTGATGAAATCCTAGTCAAACAATATGAAATGGAAGAATAATAGGCTAAGAGAATCTCACTACCGAGAGGGACCTCAGGTACAAGAGCCCTAAATAGACCAGCAATTAGGCTACCTCGTTCATGACACGTCTGGAGTTGTTTCCTGGAACTTCATCCCTTTGGTCCTCGTCACCCGGTATACTCCGACATGCACGAGGAGGACTATGAAGGGTTAGCCTTCGGTGTAGAATGGAGTGCAGTATTCCACCATGACTTCTGAAACCCCTTCACTGTGTCTTACTACCGCAAACCAGGGGGGCGGGGGATCCGATAGACTGGTCATGATTGTTTCAACAAGTACTAGAGGAATTTGGTACCATAATGGACAACATCTATGTCTCATATGTAAGTGACAAAGGGGTGTTATTTGGATGCCTATCCCTAATGTCAGAACTTAAATACAATATTGTTTTGGTCCTGAAATGAGGTTATGATGTTGGTTGAGTTAAGTTAATTTTTAGGCTAGCTTGGGGTCATGAACCAAGAATTTTACTTTAGGGTGTGAGATGTGTGCACAAGTGATGTGCAGTGTATAAACCCCATCAATCTCACGACCGAGATGCAAATGCAGATAAATGAGAGTAAATGGTAGTAAATATCATGCAAAATAACTAAGTCTTCTAGAAAATAAAATGTACACAAGTAAATGAGCACATAAGGAACTTAACAGGTTGTAGGAAATTCATAGGGGGTCTCAACTACCAAGATCGAAAGGGGCTCACATACAATGTGAATAGGACCACAAAACAAACCAGGGGGATGTAAGGGGTTCAATTTGGAAAGAAACAGGCCGGGAAGCGGTAGAACACAAAATCATAAAATAGTCGCAATTAAAACAAAACATCAACAGAAAGGATCACGTCACACAAAACAGGGGTTTATGCGTGATAGGTTGCACAAAAGTGGGTCACAGTAGCGTCCAGGACCGCTCTGGGAGCCTAGATAAGTGCGATCTAGATTTTTGGTCCAGTTTCACTTATTGGGGCAAAAGGCGCAACCTAGCTAGGTCGCGCTTATCAGGAAAAAGGGTGCGACCTGGTCGGAACTATCTGTCGAATAGGTGTGATGTGACCAGAACTGAGTTTTTTTGAAGCAAAAACTATTGGATTAGGCCGGGGGAGTAGGCAGTAGGACAATACTGGTTCAAATCTACCACAAAGGGGGTTATATCTGTGACGACTGAAGGTGCCAAGTAGAATAACGCAATAGAAACACATGCAAAAATAGAGATCCGTGGGGATCGAGATAGTGGAGTCGCCAAAACTGTAGTGGGGTTTTGTCCCACACTACGTGCAAAGAACATACCCTAGATAAACCAGATCATAGGTTAGAGTTCATGGTGTGAGGGATTCCTCAACCTTGACTTGCAATATACACAATAACAAAGACAATATTTTTTATGATTTTTTTTATATATTTTATCTAAGTAATAAAAAACAATAACAAGCATACCTTTGAGTAACATGGGCCACTACACCTATTTGAGGAAATGGTCCACCAGCTCCACAGTCTAGTTCTCTAGTTGTCTCCACTAATGGTTATCAAAAAGGGGCAATGGATCCAAGTGGGTATGGAGCAAGCTCAACATACACTGTGGGAATGATATGACAAAAATATGGGAATAATGGTGAAAGGTGAAAAGTAATATTATGAATGAATGAAAAAAGTGTTTGTCGTGAGACATTCACAATATTTATAGAACGATCCAAGGTTTTTTTACCCATGGTATTTTATTGTGCATGGTATTTGTCCATGGTTTTTGACCCATTCTCATTTTAGGGTTTTTTATTCCTTTTCGGAGAGAGTGGGGATAAGTCACAATAAATTCTCAACTTCTCTTCATTTATGGGGAAAGGAATAATAATGTTTTGGACCAAATTTGGTGGAATTTTAGTTGTGAAGGTCAAAATGGAGGAAATAATGGTGGGATAATGATGTATAATTATGGTTTGCACCATAGAGATCTAGGTGAACAATTTTTGGTGTTAATATATTTTCCCGTGATGTGTGAGGGAAGGATCTCATCGTATGACCGATAGACATCATAGGATCAAGGTAGAAATAGTGACAATGGTGGAGAGACTAGAGAGGACCGTGGAGGAGTGGAGTCTCCTCATTCGAATTGTAAATTTGGATTTTGGTTTGTATTTCTTATAAAAAATGAATGAGGTACATACATAGGGTCTTCACTTAGTGAAACCATGCCATATCACGTTCATTCATGGCATATGAAACAATACTCCTAATTTCAATAAATATTGGAAAATACCTCCCAAAATTATTTTTTTAACCCCCTCCCAATATGCCTTCCCAAATTAAAAAAACCCCTATTTTATTTATATATTTTATGTATCCATTTTTTCATTTACATTTTTTATACCCCTTTATATATATACCTATTATATTGATATGATACCCCTCTTATGACCCCACATGAATTCTACAATGCACCTTGCTTCTTTCAATGTATATTGTGGATGCACATTACTTCACCCACAATGCAATTACTCAACCACATATCATTATGATTTGCGGCATCTAATGGTATAATGAAGAGATGGGAGATCACTCCTTATATGTCACAAAGCTTCTTGAAATTCTCAAGCAAGCCTTTTCCTAGCTTCCTTTCATCCTTTGGAACTTCTTTAGAAATTGAACCTAGGAGAAAACTGTGATTCTTCTCTAAAAGTGTTAAGCATAGATATATGTTCTCCTTTCCATCAAATATTTTAGTATAATATCCATCTCATTTTCAATCCTTAAACACATATATTTTCTTTTGGTTCAATTTCCCTCCAATGTTATCTTTCTACCCTTCAAACTTGTCTTCTTTGAGACAACCTACCTTGCTGGGAGTGATTCTTAACTGAGTCCTAGATGACCCATATTTATTATGAATATGAGGGCTTGTCCCACTAGCAATTCTCATTGTCGTCATTTTTTCATTCTTTTTCTTAAATATTGGTTGTGATTTCAAACTATATTGAAGAAATTTAGAAGAGACAACCCTTTATTTTTTTTCTCTTCTCAGAACTCCCTTCTCAAGAACCATTCCTTGTCTCTATCTTATTTTCAATTCTCATTTGTGTGTTTTTGTCACTGGATTTGTGTTGAATACCAACTACTTGGGATGGTATCTCACAAGTGTTTTGCAATTTCAATTTTTCTAGTTTTTGTGTAAGATGGGAGATTTCCTTCTCTAGATCTCCAATTCCCAAATCAATGCAATCATTTTTCACAAGGGTTTCATCTTTACCTCCAATTTCAGAATAAGATCCGATTCTCACTTCTTCTGAAACCCAGATATCTTCCCTCGTTCATTTCTAATTGAGTTTCTCGAGATATCTGGACATATTTTTTTCATGACACCTCTCTTAAATCATAACATACAGAAGCTTGATCTTCCTTACATACTTCTGAACAATCTCCTTGCCTCTTGTTATCTCTATCCATATTTTCACACAGTTATCCATCATCAAAATCCTCTATTTTTTTTCTTCTGAAACCCATGATTGTTTTCATCTCTCTTGGCATCCCTAGAGTTAGCTATAATGAAAAGAAACACCAATGATACATCCACCACCTTGAATTTCACATTAAACAATATAATCTCCTCAGGCTCAGGAGTACCATATTCAACACAAGGATACTGCAAATCCCTTCCAAGTTTTGAAGACTTTTTGAACCCAAACAAAGATATCTTCAACTTGGTAGCAGAGTCTTGACTCTTGAGCAACATCTTTAGACAAAATCCAAATTCTATGAGAGGAAATGACCGCAATGGGCACTGGTATTTGATGAACAAGTTTTAGGTTTAGGGTTTTTAGGGTTTGATTTTATGAATTTAAAAAAAAATATTTTTGGAGAAACGTAGGTAGTATAGGATGGTATTTCTTCAAGAAATGGATAGGTTTGACATAAAATGCAGTGGGTTTCTCTTGCAACACATTAATTACCCAGATTCAATAAATGCATTCCAGGATTGGGGTTTTTGACAGGTTTTTGTTTGAGATTGGTTTCACTAAGAAAATACACTGGCATGCCACTGGTATAGTAGGTTTAGCACTTCAAAACATAAATTAAACAATGCATTGTGCTTCTAGGCTTATTTTATCTATATATCTACACTATTCTATTAGAAATACTATTTAAATATCTCATAAGTCCTCTCACCTCTAATTTACATTTTTTAATTGAAACTGAAATTTCATACTTAGTCCAATAATCCAAATCATCAAAATTAATCACATTCATTTCACTTGATCATAGCCAAATAAATGAAATCTTATGAAACATATTTTTTTCGATAATCACTTTCCATTGATTATCAAAATTTGAACAGGGCATTTAGACTCCAGAGTATGTTCTAGACAAATTGTAAAAAACATGATAATCTTGCACATGTGATTTTCCAATGTTCTTTTGTCACATTAAAGAAGCTATGCATGAATCTCCTGCATGGTATTCATATGCTGCATGCATTTGTGTACCGAGTGGTTGCTCCAATTGTTCAAAAGAGCTGATTTGATGACTAGTTAAAGTTGAAGTCGATCGAAACATTGGCATAGACTATTGTTGCAAGAAAAACAAACATTCATGAACATAATTAGAATCCAAGAATCTAGTATGGACAATACATTCTTTTATTCTTACATCTTAATTTAAAATAACTAATTGTGAAATAGCCCATAAGTATGTGAACATATCTACAATGGTCATTAGCCACTATTTACAACTTCTATGATTTATACATAATGTTAAAAGAGGCCATCATCCTGTTTCTTTGGAATTTACCAAAGAGAAGGCTGTCCATCATCGACTATCCCTTTTTGAGTATTTTTTATAACAAATCACAATATTAAGACTTAAGGGTATAAATGTTGAAGAAACATCAATTATAGTTTCTTTATAATTGAATTTATAACCGTCATTCAACATCTTATGCTATAAGAATAGAACCATAGCTAGGAAAATATCACAAGCGATGAAAACATGATCTTCAAAACCAGGGAGATGCACACATGGCACTAAAAAATATAGTGTCCTGTCAATTGTAGGTGGCTTTATCAGAATAGGCTACTTGACAAATAAAAGGTGCTTACCCATGAATATAAGTTCTTGGTAAAAAGTTACCCTACTACATGATTATAACTTGAATTCTACTGTTGAGGCAGCCCATCAAACCCCATGCCAACCAGTTGGGTGCCATAATCCATGGTTGTTCCTTGCAGACTCAATTCTATCATGGATTCCTTTTCTATAGTTACATCAGAACGAGTGTATTGGCAATCAGGATGGTATGAGGAACCCTGATACTCCAAGTGAAATTCAACCCACATCTATTTAATGGTTTTGAAAAAGTTCATAACTGACTGGATGTGTCCTCCATATTGTATTGTTTACAATTGTACATGAATCCTGAAGGAAGAGGAAGATATGCATCTGTAGCACCGATGACATCTCTAAAAAACAATTTTTTTCACATGTATTGTTAATTTTCACTCAAATATGGAAATGTATATTTAAAAATTGTAAAGAATACCAAATTGTCTTAAATAACCAAATAGAAGGACATGTAAAACAATTTGAAATAAGCAAACTCACCTCTGATTGAGTCCCAAGGCAGGGTCTTCATGAACCATGAAAAGTTGACCATCAGTAGGAATCAAATACATTGGTTGTGATTGTTCGGTACCTTCAATAGATGAAGGAAAGCGTATATTATTGTGGTACAACTGCAAAATTTCAGAAAATGACTGAACGATTTTCTCTTATGTAAATTACTCCATAGAAATTATATTGTAGACAATTAAAAGTAATTGAAGTCTCTAGAGTCTACTTTACCTTTCACATATTGAAAATAAATTATGCTAACATAGCTTAATGATAAGTACCTTTTAACTTCCTTCTACAGGTGTCAGAATGTGGTCATTCTTTAATGCTTCACGTACCAAAGATCATATAACGAAATGGTGTAAGAAACAAAGAGAAAATAAAATTATGCCATAAACCAAGGAAAAATATATAATATTAATTTACAGCTTGATGACCTATAACACTTTCATTTTACAAGAATAGGATGCAGACAAAACTGATTACACATGTTGTATGAACACTTAGATAGTTTATCTCTTATGTAAAGAAGAAATTACAGAGTTCTTGGTTTATTTTGTAGTTGAAGCTTGCATATACAGGGCGGATGTACTTTATTTAGGGAAAACTGATAAGGTAATTACTAATTAGCAACATGTATGTTAATTACTGAGGTAAATATTAATAGAAAATTAATGTAGAAAACAAATCCTTCTTCAAACATGATATGTGTACAAGTGAACAACAATGAGAACAATCACACAAAAAGGAAAGTGGAAGATAAAAATTGACAATTGTAAACACTGTACACTCTACTTCTTTATGTATTTATAGGAGTTCAGTAGATGGAGAATTTTTTACATATAAGTAGCTGAGATATTATCTTTTTGTAAGTCTCCCATTATACATCTATAACCAATAAATCAGGTGAGATACAACCAGCATAGATCCATCTTCAACCCGGAGGGACCTATCAAACACTGAGAGGGATCCAATTTCGTTGTGTATAAAAAAATTTATCTTAAATTTTTTATCGGTTTTAATTTTTATTTTATTTTATGAATGGACATGGATTTTTTAATTACTTCTTATTTTTTTAATGATCCGAAATTAATTTTTTTAATTCCATTTTATTTTTATAAGGTAACATGACCCTATGTACAACAGGCTTGTAGCAGCTAGTTGGTAAGTACTCTATCACCATGAATTTTATCAGTTTCTACGTACTCTGAAACGAGATAGAAAAGATAAAAGGAAATAAAGAAGATTTAATTCATACCATGACTCAGACACTCAAAATGCATACTGGATTGGCATATACCAAATTCCATATGGAAGCAATGATGGCAGATATTGCATAGAACATTTCTATTGTAACCCTAGGAATAAAATATATCTGCTTCTTGCTTCTTCAACGACCAACAATAATGATGTTGGAGTCTGACAAGGTGAACAAATGCAACATTCACACACCATTGGGTCCTATCTCCATAACTCGATCTGTTATTAGCAAGAAGCATTTCCTCTTTGCATAGTAGTTGTTCATGAGGAAAAATTTGTCGTCTTTTTATATTCTCATATCATTTATAGGAGGATGCCCCAAATGGAATCCATTCAACCAATGCAAAGTTTACTGCATCACCAAAATTGAAACCTACAAACCACCTTTATATTTCTTAGTATCGATATTTGAGAAAACACAAGTAAACATTCTATTGCAGTGAGCATGGCCTCATTATTCTTGGCCAGGGAAATGAAAATATCAACACGAAAACCAGATACATCTAAAGATAAAACAAAGAATGGTAATATACATAAAAGTAAATATATTTACCATGGCTAAATCCTTCATGGTATGCTTGAGGAAATGTGATTATGAATTCCCCAGGCTCTTGCACAACTTTATAAACAAGAACTTTGTGTTCAAATAATATATTTGGGGGAAACATTGTTGTTTTTCCTATTAAAAAATTAAATGTTGCATCCATTCCTTCGTGTATGATTATTTCCCCATCATATACATGTTCCTGGACTACATTTTCAAAATCATAAGAAGTATGGCCAGGAACACCATACCATGTCTTAGATGCACCACAGTGGTGATAGTTAATGCTACCATGGTAAGTTAAATTCACAATTAACTTCTCTAAACTAATATAACAATATTTTTTCAAATGTGGTATAAGAAGAGATTCCACCTGTACAAAAAATGATCTTCAATGTGCCATGCAAACATGCTGAAAAGCATTCCAATGTAGAGCATTGGTTCACTTACACCCTGCAACCAGTATAAAAATTAAGTGAGATACTGATAGCAGTAAGATTAGTAGATAAATTCTACAAAGAGATGATGTAGATTGGAAAAGTATAGACAAGAATCAAGAATCCAAGTCCATTACCGGAATTGGAGTTTCAAGTAGTCGCAATACTGATTTATTAAGCCTTGAGATATCCTGCAGAAATATTTTGACTTTAAGAGGTGAGTTAGCACAATGAATTCATGCTATCATGATCCTAAAATTGAAGAGAATACCAATGAAACTTGAACCCTGTTTGCAAAAAATTAGTTGCTAGGCCTTCCATAGAATAAAGTCTCAACTCAAAATGGATCATATAAGATATAAAATATGACAAGAAAAGAGGAAGTCAAATGGCAAGTCCTCTATGGAAAATTACACACCATAATTGTTACCCACTCCTTGGAAACGAGCTAAGAAATCAAATGTCTCCCTAACTGTCATCTCTACAAAATGCAGATCATGTTGGCTGATATAAGCTAATGTCGTCTAGGGGATAAAATCGTTTAGATGGAATCCATTGTATAAGGTATTTACCCTCATCTGTAAGGATATGCATTAAATATTGGTAATCCTTTGGATCAAATCCAAATTTTATATATAGATGAATATGACCATTCTACATCCTAAAAATTCTAATAATAGTCTGCAACCAAAACCATCACTACAAAGCATGCAAATTTTCAAGCAATGACCTTCAATGTAGGGTCTAATCTTCCTGCAAGAGCCAGGAGGAAGGTTGTCTTCCCACATCCCGGTGGTCCTAGCAAAAGAGTACTCCTACGTCATGTTCATGATTCAAAATTAAGGTATCATAAAAAAAAATATTTGTATAAACTAATTGGATATCAAAAAGGAGTTCACATAGACCATCTTTTGTCTATGACAATTTTTATTTGTAAAATGTGACATTTTCATGTGATCGAAGAATAAATGGAATAGAAATTTAAATTAGTATGTGAATACTACAAATGTTCATGATAGCCACTAAAAACAATAAAATATTTGAAAGATTCAGATGTTCCTTGGGACAATGTTTTTCATTATTTAGGGTTTAAAGTTTAAACATACTGATAAATTTTGAATGTTAGAAAGTAATTTGAAAATTTCTGTTATCACTCAAACGAGCACCCTTAAGTGCAAAGTCCTCACTAGGTTCTACGATTAAGTGTAACTAAGAAGAGTTATCATTGTCACCAAAGAAACTACTTCCCTCACTTTGGGTTTAATCCAACACATGGAGGAATTTCCTAAGAGAAACTAAGTTGTAAAGATAGATGCAATTTCAGAGAGACTTAGGTTGCTACATCAACTATGAATGATTTCTTGCTGTAAATAAAGTTGATGTCAAATAATAAAATTCAGAACTATTTTCAATGTTCTTTATTAGTGTAGATTTAGGGTTTGAATATTAGTTAATGTATGTGTAAATTCCCTCGAATTGCAGATCTAAATTATTAATTCAATTACTGTTATAAAACCTACCAAAAATGTTGTTATAGCTGATTTTACTACACCTGGTTGATCACATATTTATGGCCTTCCATGTCCCTCTACATACTCTATGGACCCCCTTTTACCATATTATACTTTTATGTTCCAAGATTATCCCAAAAAAGCACCTGTTTATGCTTATACGCGACTTTTAAAGCCATACTCGCATGCATACACATCTTTTGATAAAAAAACCCGCATACATCAAGAAATGTGCATGAAGAAAAATATTTTTGGAGTTTTCATCATAGTGGTCCGAATATCTTGTCTCTTGGCCTTCCACATGCCTTGAGAATGCTCAGATTCGACCCTCCATTACCTCTTTGGAGTGCTATATATTGAGCCTTTTGGATACATTGAAGGAGGAGAAAATTGAGAGCAAGGAAACTATATTCCATTGTTTCCTCACTTGTTGTGCTTGAGTCTACATACCTTTGTCCCTTTGGAGCACACAGTGCTGCTCTTCCTAAGCTTGTCTTTTCTTTGTGAGCTTTCCATTGAGAGATGGAGGATTGAAGTGGTGGAGGGCCAAGTGGAGGATTCAATTTCTCGGGTGGAAGGCCAAGAGACAATATATTTAGACCCCTATGAGGAAAAATCCAAAAATATTTTTCTTCATGCACATTTCCTGATGTACACGGGTTTTGGCTCAAAAATTGCATATGCACGCGAGTATGGCTTTAAAAGTCTTGTATAGGAATAAACATGTGTTTTTTGGGGATAATCTTGGAACATCAAAGTATAATATGGAAAAAGGGGGTCCATAGAGTTTACAGAGGGACATGGAAGGCCATAAATATGTGATCAACCAGGTGTGGTAAAATAAGCTATAACAAATGTGTATTTTCAAACAACTTTGGTCCCTTTTGCAGATTTTGTAAGATCTTAGCTCTGTCCAATACCAAGTTTACATTTTTTTCTATGATGCATATTGATGCACAATATGTTATGAATCCAGAAGACACCAACTGTGTTTTTTTGTGCTACTTTAATTAGGTGAACCATGGTTTCAGTATAAATGTAGAGAAGCCCAGTTGGGAAAGAAAGGTAACCAGACTCTTTGATAGACAAGAAGAATTAACTATACGAGCACCTACTGCATTCAGTACTAGGGAGCAGGTATGTTGTTTTAATTGTTTAGGCTTTAACAAATCTAGATCATGTATTGATGAAAGCTTAAAGGATTTTGCAGAGAAAGTACAGTTTATGCCATAGATAAAGGTACAAAGAAAGTGGACTTTATGCCAGAGATTGATGATGGGAAATACAGATCATGTATTGATGAAAGCTTAAAGGATTCTACAGACAAGGTACATTTTACAAAAAATGATAAAATCCAAGAAGAAACTGATGAGTCAGAGGAAACGTTGAAAATGAAAAAGGATACATCTAATCAAATGCATTATGATACTTTTGCCAAGAAACATGATATTAAGAGGGAATTACATAGGCATGAAAACTGGCAAAACACACATGGGGTAGGTGAGAAAAGAAAAATCATGTTACATCCATGATATCTTCTGATAAGAAAGACAGGAAGATGCTCAATTCAGTTTAGGTTGGGCTTAAAAGGCATAGTTCATTATCAACATGTAAATCCGACAATATGAGGTCCATACTAAAGATAAAGAAGCCTACAAGCCATTTTGAGAACCATTTGAGGTCTGATGTTGTTGGTGCATTGCCTACAAGCCATTTTGAGAACCATTTGAGGTATGGTGTTTTTGCTGCAATATCTTTAATAATTGAGCCAGAGTTGAAGAAAAAAAGAGATATTGTAAAAGGTCATCGAAGAGTGAAAGAAATATTCAGAATGATGGAGACAATATTTTGAATTTTTCTTCTTATATTGAATAAATTAGGATACAATCACTAGATACAGGCATTATTTCAGAGTAGACAATGAGTGAAAAGCAATTTGGTTAGAAAAGGCAAAGCATGGAAAAATAAATTAGAGGTTCTCGATTAGTGCTTGAAAGTGAGTTCCTAGATCATAGAAAAATAGTGGTAAATAACATTGTCAACAATTTTGAATCTTTTAAACATGGAAACAATGAAGAGAGCATTCAGGTTTCAAACTGTAAAGAAAATTTGAAGGGTGAAAAAGATTTTGAAAATATTCATGAAAATTATGTTCCTAATGTCAAAGATCATGTGCTTTCTACATTTGTGACTAAATACAATGAAGTTAGGGTAGTTCCAAACACTTCTTTGCATTAGAATTCTAGTCTGAAGAAGAAAATAAAGCCCTTGAATAAACATAATGCAGGGTTTTCAACTCTGCCAGAGAGATCAGATAATCAAATAAAGATAAATATTTGCATGGAAGAAGAAATATTTCTTGAAGTATTATCTGGAGTAGATCAATGAAAGAAAATGACATAGATCAAGGAAAGGAAAGGCCTATGTGTTGGCCACCAAAGGCTGATAAATATCGTTTGCGAATTATCCTATCAAGTGATGAAGTTTCCCTTCCTCCCTCTGAATGACATCACTGGGATTAGGAAGCTATGTATGGATGTGTGCAGAGGCTACAACTGCTTTAGTGGATCCAATGGCAACTGATGTGACTAGATAGGATGATGCATACAAGATTTCTGCAGATGAAAAATATTGAACTAAATGTATTGATAATGACAAGAAGCCAGTTAAGGGAAATGAGGAATGTGTCAAAGTATAAACATGGATCGAAAAATAAGCAACATAAATAGGAGTTAGAAAGAAACTTGTGGTGTCTTCAGATTCATTTCAATCCTTTATAAGGTTTTCTTCAGGTCCCGGTAAATGAGTAGAGGAGAATCAGATGGATCCATGGTTTGAAGATTAAATGTCCTCTAAGCATATGGATAAATGGCAGATTGGAGATAAGGATGAGAGGAGTGCAGATGCTAAAATGTCGACTAAATCATTGACTGACCCAAAAATGGAAGAACAAAAGCTACAGAGCATGAATGCACCAGTGCTGCCTTCTCCAAAGAAGCAAGATGTTTCAAATTTAGCTTCAAGGAAATTCAATTCAATCAGCACACCTCCTATCAAGGCTTATGTTGCACAAAAGGGTGAGGATGAGCAATATGAATACAAGTCAAAGGGATTCAGGTTGAATAATTCTTGTGCAAGTCTGGCTCAGAAAAGTTTAACCAAGGGAAATTATATAAGCAGTTATCTATTCGCAAGCATGAGCAAGTTTCCCCTATAAAATATGGCATTGAACCTTCATCAGAAAAGGTGACAGGTTCATCAAGATTTAAGGTGAAGATAAACATTACTGTAGCAATGAAATTGAATGGTGTGTCACTATATACAGAGTTTCATTTAGAAAAATAAAACAAGCTTATACAAGTGTAAGTCATATATTAATTCAATTGCGTTTCGAATTAAAGTGTACAAAAATATCTATTCTAATAACATGTAACTACTAAATTTCAAAATACAATAGGGATGAAAGGGAACCTGCAACCAAGACATAGACTGGCACTAAGGACTTCAAACCAAATTATGTCAACTTGAAATGACAACAAAAAAAACTAGCGTTCATTAACCAAAACTAGTTTTGCTACAATATTACATAAGCAAAGAATATAATTCAAATCTGTATATATGAGCTCCATGGTAGTGATCATAAAGAATATAATTCAAAATATGTATATATGGGCTCCACGATAGTGATAATAAATTTTTAGACATTTTTCTATTTACATTTCACTCTCAAACTAACTTAACATAGCTCTTATACATTTGTTTACAGGTAAATAGTATGCCAAACAAATGAATTATTGGAATTCATATAAGCACAATTAGTAGTACAGACAATGCTGGAATTCATCTTCTTCTATTACATAAGGTTAACACAGGTCTTGTAAATGTGCTTACAAGATATATAGTATGGAAAATAATGAATTCATAATTCATTAAGGACAATTAGTAGTACATACAATGCTGGAATTACTCTTCTTCTATTACACAAAGTTTTAGATATTTAGAAGATATGTTATGACACATCCTTTGTTAACGTTGTACTGGTCACCTTTTAGGTTGTATGCAAGGAACATATACAAGAAACAATACCTACAGTACCTATGACATTAAAATTTAAAGTACTACATATTCTCTCAGACTCTAGGTTGTCTACCAACTGGATTACAAGAAACAATACATGTACAATTTTTTTTATCACATATGCTCAGAAGGATATGGGTTCTCATGGGACACCTGAACAGTTTCACTTATCAGTACAATTACAGGGAATACAACAAGGAGGAAAATTTGCTGGAAAAACATGCATGTGGACTTCAGGATGGAGAAATAGCTTTGTAGACCAATCGGGCCTCATATCTACCGGAGAGATATCAGACAGGTAATAATTTCATGTGGATATCCTCTTAGTCTTGTTGATGATGGATATAAATGTACTAGTAAGATACTGAATGTGTCCTTTTAAAAAAAGCTCAGAAAGATACAAGAAGGGTGAGAACACTCCCTGGCATGAAAACAGTTTTGAACTGAACTAGTTCAGTTACTTGTTTTATGATATTCTTTCTCAATGATGGATGAAATACATTGTTAAATACAGTTTTATAGTACAAGTTTGTAAGGGTGAGAATGCTCCCCATTTTTACGTTTTATTTTCTTTTCTTTTCTGAATCATGAAAAGAGTCAATTTATGGCTTTTCTGATTTTACTGATCAAGCTCAAAGGATTATAACAGTTATAACTTTTAACCAATGAGGAATAAATTTTTCAATCTTTTAACAATGAGGAGATGGATCCAATATGGGGGTGTCCCTTTGTTTGGAAAAGGAGGCCCTCTACCAGTACTTGGTAGAAGGGGGTTTCCTATTGGTATAGTGTGAGCTATCTTAAGTTCTCATATGAAAATTTAATCAGTAATAGAAACCTTCATTTGTAGGCTAAGTAACTGTTACATGCCACTATCCTAGGCTTGCATGTTTCTTATGGGACATGTGGAAATACGATACATGCACTGCTCGAGTGTCGAATAATATTGGGACACATGTCTAGAGTATGACACTCAAACTATGAGTGCACCAACATGTCGAACATGTAGGATGCCAAAAATTACATAAGGTTGCATAAAAGGTGAAATAAAAACAACATTTGACCTCATTTATCCCCTCTAATTTAAAAAAATATTCAGAAAAAGAGATAAGGAGAACCTCAATATTTCAAGTGCTTAGTGCATCTAAATTCTTCCATTATTTTCTTGGTGCAAATCCCAAGGCATTTATTCTTATTGATTGAGCACTCCATTAAATATTGTCTCTTCAGGTATATTGGGAGCACTAATCCCAAGGCCAAAACTAGATCAAGAGTTGGATCTACTTTTATTGTAAACCCTAGATGACATTCTTGCGCTATATAAGTGGGATTAGGGTAAGGTTAAAGTAGTCAATTTTCTTACTTCAGTTCAGAGTGAAGAAGGGATTTTCTACAACATTGTTATTATAGTTTCTTCCATCATAAATAGCGATGTGATTTGGGACAGACCTTTGAGAATTCTATGATATATTTTCAGCAGTGCATGTTTTAGTTTCTAGCATTTGAAGAAAGCAGTATGTGTTTTAGTTTCTAGCATTCAAAGAAATCAATTTTTATAGGTTGTAAATTTTAAAGTTACCTACATTTTTACGAGATATTTTGAATACATAATCTGTTACCATGGTCTAGAAAATTTAACATGGTATCAAAGTGGTGTATCTGATATCTTTCAGATTCTGTGTATGCAACAACTATCTGTTTGGAGTAGAGAGTTGTCAAAATATTTTAGAGGGCATTAAGACTAAGTAGCTTCAGGATTTGAAGAGGATACATACCAAGAATTGGCACTTATGGACCTGATAAGGTTTGAGAGGGAGGTGATGCCCAATATCTTCAAGTGATTTGAATATTGAGTTTGATAGGAGATAGGTTATTATGCACTGTTGAGAAAAGGATTGGTTGGTCCGATTTAGTCATGACTATGTCTTACCTGAACTCAAATAGATGGTACCCAATCAACCCATCCAATAAGTTCCCAATAATGTATTATTCAGTTGTGTTGCAATCTTGGTGAATCCCAACTTTAATAATTAAACATCAATGAAGGAAATATCTAACCCAAAGGGGTAGGAAGGGAGTCACTCAATCGAAGGTACACCATCATATTTAAACACTCTACCAAAGGGATCAATACATCTATTATCACATCCATTATTATGCCTAATGAACCTCAACACCTTACACTTTTACTGAGAAGTATCTAAACTTTGAAGGGAAACATCTAGTCTCTAGGTTAAGTTGTAGATCTGATTTTTTTGCTAAGTTTGTTATTGGAGGGTTAGCATGATTTAAAACTATACCAAGGATATTGGATTATAGTTTTCAATACTTTGTTTCTATGTACTAATGACAATAAACACCAACAATTCCATCAAGTAACCTACTGAATTTTATGCTAATAGTAGCACTATTTCCCGAAGCATTTAGTCTCAAATGGGATTTAAACCAGAGCTATGCAAGGAAAGCTACCAAGTTTACCTCCTTCCACTTCGATTAAGACCCTAGGGGAAGTAAGTGTGTTGCAACTACTCAGTTGGAAAACATAGGACTAACATTTTGTGTGAAATAGACCATTTGATTCATAGAGGATATAAAGGCCTAGAAAGATCTGTTATCCAAAAGAAATAGATAAATGGTTATGAGAATCAATAATAAGTGTTCAAATTTCCAAATGTTGATTTGTATAGATAGTCATTTTAGCAATAGTAAGTTTGAGAAATGTAGTAGTAGTAGTAGTAGCATATCATGAATCCTTTAAACAACCAAATTCTCATAGTTTTTCTACTAGTAGTGAAAGAGATCATATATATGGGTCAGGAAATGTCCATGATATGTTACATAAGGGAAAATTCTTGAATATAGGCTATAATCTCTTAGTTATAATCCAAGTGTTTGTACAAGCATTATAAGAGGGTACTTGTCAGGTTAGAACACAGTGCGAATTCGGTCATGAAAGGATCTCTTGTTTCTAAAGGAGCCTTTGCAATCTTATATGGGCACCATATAAAATATTATATTAGAAAGGATGAGGTGTCAATTGGAGGGGAATAATAAGAGAACATCACTGATATTGATCTAGGAAAGGAATTTTGTGCTAATAAAGTATCTCATAACTCGTTGGCAGGCTATCATAAGGATGAAGGAAGGCAGACTATTTTATCTAGAGAACCACGTCAAGCATCCAATTGTTGTAAAGAGTCGTGTCATTTCAAGTGGGAAATAGATTCATACCGGTTCCAATCACTTGATAGAGAATGATGGTATGAGATTCATTTGCGAGATGGATAAGAGGCTCACAAAGAAACAAGTTGAACCAATACTCTAGGACAAATTTCTTGGTTAACATGTGGGTAGATAATGGTCAGGAATATCAAGTAATGCATTGTTCAAATAATTTGTTTTCCACATCACTGTTTGGTTCCTTTCTTAACCAATAATAATATACAATTACCAAATATTTTTGTTGGAATTTTGGAAGTAGTAATCGTTGTTTCATTGTTGAATTGAACCATTCAAATGTTGTTTAACATTCTTACAAAGTGATTGAGATCACTATAAACTTGAAATCCCAAGGGTAGTGTTTGACATCGAAAGTGTATTGTATATGCTTAAAGTGAGAACAAGGAATCATTTTAACATTGTGAATTCCCTAGTGGACTTGAGTCCCTCTACTACACTTGTTTTGTCAATTGAGTACCCTGGGGAGACAATATTTGTGTTAGAAAAATAGGAATTTACATTGGTGATAGTAATACTATATGATGCAATTTTAGTGACTCATAAGTGGAGAGGATAGGGTCCCATCTATCATTATCTTGCTTCTCAAACCACTTCTCCATGGAAATGATTTACTAAACTTTGGGGAACTTGTCAGTATCACACCAAGGGGAATATTTCCAACTGTGTCATTCCTTGCTATGGCACTCTCTATGTTCATGAATAAGGCATCCAACCCTATGACATGGTCAACTACTAGTGTTATGAAAGTGGATTAACCCAGGTTAAGCCTGAGCATTTGTAGGATCTCAACTCATGCTGCAAGGAGCCACCACCCAATATTATGGAAGCATTCAAATGTGCCCCATCTCAAGATCCACCTTGCAAGATTGCACCTAGTTCTGCATGTATACTTTTGAACATATCAAATCTCCATCGTATCAAGTAAACTTGCAAAAAAGTTTCACATGTTTAAATATAGTCATTTTGCTTTTCCAGATAGAAAAAATATATTCCAACTAATTTCATGCTGCATGAAACTTAATGGACAAAAAGAGTTTATCATGAAGAAGGGAATACTTCCAGGTAACGGCGGTACACAGTAACTAGTTACATAGACTTGAAGTCCACTCCAAAGTTGAATTAGAAAAAGGGTTAGATGAAAAAAATGTTTAGTAATTTTCTCCTTTACGACAAAATAAAACTTGGGTTAAGTCACTTCCAAATATTGAAGTGATTGGACAAAAGTAAGGCCACTAATGAACAAAGACCAAGCATTAAAAAAAAACTCATTCAACATTATATGGCTTCCAAGTGTTTGTAATCGAAACAACTGAGTCAACTACTTGGAGGGTATCTTATAAACTTGGTTAAGTAGAAAGATGGACATTTATAGGGTATCTTCCATGTTTTATTAAGCTAGACATTCAAAATAGGCTTCGTACTCAACCAACGACAACCATATGCTGGATGATATCTTTTGAAACCTTTGGAATAGTGCCCCCTCCAATGTAACCACCTTGCACTCAGGGATTGCAAACCAAACTTAAAATATTAATATTTGATAGAGATAAGAGATACTACACATGGTTGTTGTTTATGGATAGAAATTTAAGAAAAATAAAAAAACAGAGGATATCATTCCCTTGATAGAATATTTCTTTCAGAAAGGAGATGGGCTTAGTGTGCTTGGAAAACAATGTTTTTATTTTTGTGGTTTTGAAACATTAGTAACATGTCCCTAAAGATAAAAGGAATAACAATGGAATGCTATTTCTGATTTAGACACAAAATTTCACACATTATGAAAGGTGGTAACAATCATGCTATGAACTAATGAGATCTATGGTTATCACAGGAAGCACACACACACCTTGATGTTAAATAAAAGAAAGAAGAAAGCATATGGAAGCACAACTTGTCACCTATATTAGAAACATGTCCCCAAATAACTAACATCCAGCCTAAATAGCCACGTGTAAACACTGAACACTCCTATGCACAGTTGTACACAGATCCTAAGGCCACAAGCACATATAATAATAATAATCTATTTTTAAGGTCACCACCAAGCGAGACACAAAATTGGTGTATGAGACCCCCTTGTTTGTGGGACAAGGGACCCCCCTCTGTGCAATGATTTAAATGCTAAAGTCTACAGAGGTGTACATACACTACCCCACTTTGGATTTGAACCTGTGACCTCCTAAGAAGAAACACATGCTATTAAACATTAGGCCCACTCATTCTATACATTAGGCACACTCATGATGTATAAAAGAGCACCATAAATCTACCTACCATCAACTAACTCAAGAAACTTGTCACATCCCCACCCCTCATATCGACAATGGAGAGGACATGACTACAACACTACTGCTATCAAACGGGAAATCTAGCTCCATGAATATGATAATTAAAATTTGTTGACAAAAGAACATATACAAATGCATACGACATATAAATATAGCGAAAGTAAATACACTCATTTCATTCAAACATTCATCGTTCATAAATAATTAAATAAATAGTTTGCAGAGATTAAGCACAAGAATACTTATCTTGAAAAGAAGCTGGCCTGCAACTAGCTACATCGTTGCAACATTCCACCCAACCATAGGCCAGTGTGCTCATCAATCTCTCAGCATCACTTCCACCCCCGAGCTGGGCATGATTCCACAAGGAACTAGGGAAAAATAGGCTCACACATAGCCAAAACCATACATCCACAGTCAAGACAACACACCGTTGGGTTTCACAGACTGTCCAGCCAAGCCAATAAGAGATTGGGTTTTGCAGCATGCTAAGACAACAAGCCAAATACATAGGTGTTCCTTGGACTTACTCAGCCACGCCTAAATTCACATAAAACACAAAAGCAACCAATTAACAGGTGGCTTCCTTGGACTACTTCAACCAAGGCAACATCAGCATGCACTTCACAGTAAAAGACCATTGCTGGGTTGTAGAGAAACATTTGGAAACCACATAAATAAATGGAAGATGGTGAAAAACAACCCAAGTGACCAAATCATCTCATAAAATGTTTGATGTCCTTCCAAAGGAAAAAACGGCCTCTATTCACGCCCAAATTGTGGGTCTACCCTCCCAGCCACAGAACATAGCCCAAAGGGGTGGGTTAACAACCAAAACAGTCTTGTAATAAGGGAAAAAGTGACCCAGGATGAGCCATTCATTTCAAAAATGTTCTATGGGATTCATGTGGGAAAACACAACGCCTTCAATCCCCTAAGTGGTGGATCGACTCTCCCATTGACTGTGCAACACCCAAAAAAAATGAAATTCCCCAACTGTGTGAAGGAGGAGACAACAGAAAAATTCCTAAGAGAGATCCTAGCCACTATAAAATATAAAAACCTCATCCCAGCCATGGGAAAAACACAAGAAACTATTGTAATTATCGGGAAAAACACCCAGAGCTCCAGCCCCCACGTGAGGAAGAGAGAACGTGAATGCATAATGGGTGAGTGAGTTAATTTTGGGTTGTTACTTGCCCATTAAGCCAAAACATGTTTTTCTAAAATGGGTGCTCTTCCCAATTCGAAATTGACCCCCATGCCTTACCCATTCCCATGCAATAAATTCCCCAACCAAATTCTAGATGACTGGGCACAAAAGGACAAAATGGGTAGTTGACCACTCTATGGGTTTTCCCTTAGACATTTGGATTTTCCCCATTGGCTCAAGGGTTTGAATAATCCCCCCCCCTATTCCTTTTGAAATCATGCCCCCATATATTTAACGTTGCGGTGCATAGCTAGTTGTGGTATTTTATTAATTTTCATTTTACATGATGTCTCAAAACATATGGTTCCTGGCTAGCACATAAACCATCGAAATCGATTTAAATTGCTGAAACATAAAACACTAAATCCATGGTGGGGCCCTTTCCTTGAGCTCCACACCATGATTTAATACAATATTTACATCTTATGCAATTTAATACCATGGGGTCAAAACTGAGGTGTTACATTCCCCTCCCCCTTCAATAGCACTACCCTTAGTGGTTTACAAAATTGAACAAAAATGCTACATTGGCATTTCCCTCATTGCTCCACAGAATTGAACAAAAATGGATGTGCCAATTGCATGGAATCCTCTAGATCCCATGTAGCCTCTTCAGAACCGTAGTTCTTCCTTTGCACCTTTATCTGTCCAATGGCATGATTTGGAACTCTTCCAAGTCCTTGCTTGCATGCATCGGCACACATCACATGAGCTTTTTCTGATCTTAGAGAATCCTTCTTCTCATCTTGGAATATTTCTAGTGTCTTTTGCAATCAACAATACCTATGCTCAAGCTCCAAGCAATGAGTCAATTCCCATATCAGTATTCACAAGATTTTCCAAAATCATAGATGAATCACATGCACATGTATATTGATATAAAATCAACAAAAAGTTTCCAAGTGAACCAAATAATCATCTGCATAAGTATCTTATTTTGGTTCCACAGGTGTCTGAATTGGCTCTATACAACTATGGCACTCTCAACCCTGCCCAACCCCACACCTGGGTGTGCACTAAAGCCTCGAATCACCTGAAAATACCTCCCAATTGAGGTCTGATAGCTCCATTCTTGAGCCCAACACGTCTTCGAGTGCTTCAATAGAAGTTTTGTTCAAGAACTTGCACCTCCTCTAGGTGCTTACCAAGCTCAGGTGCTTCCCTTCTGAACACCACATTGAATTTAATTCATATTTCAGATTCATTTTCGCAGGATTTATTTCTTAACAAGATTTTTAAAAATCTTAGCTGAATCATTATGCACATGTGTAATTACAGAAAGTCAACTAGGATTTTCCAAGTAATCCAATACTTATATGTATAGCATCTCTCAACCAAGATCTGATCAGCCTCGCTTTAGAGCCTAACACCTCCTTAGGTGCTTAATGAAAACTCAAGCTTAAGGGCCCAACAACTCCTCCAAATTCTTACCAATGTGAAGGTGCTTCCTTTGTAGACATCATAATACCTAGGGGTTATTCTCTTTACAGAGCCCCAACTCTCGTGACAGTCCCCTTACGGTGTGAATGTGTGTAGAAATAAGTATAACTGGATGTCTTACACCCTTGACATCCCCAGTGACGCATAACGGTGCCTAGATGGCAGGGGGGAGAAGCTATGTACCTGTTTGGTATGGGGAATCTGTTCGGTTTGCGGTCCAACTACCGTAGAGTTAAGTAACGATTTAAATATGTTTTACTAGTTGCGGCTCGATCCACCATTTATGTGTATTTTATTTTATGTTTTATAATGATATGCAAGTGCCTAAATTTAAATGCAGCTTGATTAGGAAGAAAAGGGTTCACAATGCGATGCATAGGTTCTTACCTTCTATGTTATCTCCTTTGTTCCTGAATCACAGAAAGAAAATAAAAGCTAAGCTAAACCTATCTAATACTAACTAACCCATCCCTAGGGAGCAAATTATTATTTGTGTGAGTAATGTACTGTAAAATATGCATAAAGAACATTACAGGTAGCTGATATAATTCAAAACACATGAATACAATAGAAAGATAAACATAGAGATATCTCAATGTTGATTAAAACATTCATTACTCAATTTGCTGCATAATCTTCATCAAATAATATGAAATCATTCATAACATAGAAGTAATTCACAAGTCAGAATGATCTCACAGATTTGCAGAGTAAGCTGAAACATAAATAGTTATACATTCAACCATCCACACAACATGCATTTGAAACTTGAACAACTCATTCTCCATCAGAAAAATTAGTCCTTCTTTATTATAAAAAGAAATAGTTCTTCTTACTTAAAACCTTTCACATAAGAGAGCATGGAAAATTCCTTTCTCTATTCGACTTCAACTATACTTATACATCTCAAAAAAAAAAAATCTTGGCCTCCCTTTACAATTGGTTACACAGAATTTGTCTTTTAGTGTAGTCACTAATTAAAAGATAAATACAAAATTTAGTACAAATATATCTCCATGTGTACAAAAGACAAAAAAAAACACTTTAAATGGGCCCATTCAATTCAGCAATGAATTGCTTCCATGCCTTAGCATCGGATGCAATTATCTCAAACTCAGTTGGCTCCAAAAATCTGAATGTCACTTCATGTTTTGAAGACTGAGCCTTTATTTCAGCCATCCTGGCTGGGAGTAGTCAAAACTATTCCTCTAGAAGGCATTTACTAACTGCATCCTTAGCAATCACATTCTTAAGCACCCTTTCATCTAAGTTCTTTATCGATTGTATGTTGAACTTGTCTTCCTAAAACCTAGTATGTAAATGCTGCAAATATTCTACATGAGGTGGAAGATCATCCAACCTCTTCTTAGCTGACGTCTAACATTTGTTATAGGTGGCAAGCACTTTCTTAGAAAACTCCCTGCATTCATCCACTATCTTTTGGACTACCTCTATCAAATTTTCAGTAGCTCTATTGCTGAAACCTATCAGCTCATTGTCAAGCTGTAGTCTTTCTGTAGCTTTGATTGGTGTGTTTTCCTGCTACTCCTGAGATGTTTCCAACAATGCTAATCTTCCTTGAATAACTTCTACAATGTCTTGCGTTGTGTCTTTGAATTCTGCAAATGTGTTTGAAATTTCCTGTAGTCTATCTTTTATTTGTTTGACTTTGAAAACTTCTTCTGCGATCTGCACCTGCATTTGATAAATCCTATTCCTGAGAAAAAGTGCATGTTTAGTCAGAGGTGCAATATCTGCCTTTTCTTCATTTGTTTTCTTTAACAACACCTCCATATCACTCTTCTGAGCTTCTAATCCAGCCACTTGTGCTTCATATTGTTTCGCTTGTTGATTGGCCGTAGACTTTTGTGCTTCCAGCTTTGCAATTTTGCTTTCTAGTTACTCCCCTTTTTCCTTAATAAGGTTCACGTTGGAATGCTTCAGATTATCCTGTTATTCCCCTAGAAATTGATAATCCTGCTACAAAGTTTCATAGTTTGAGAGAGTATCTTTATACTTTCTCGTGGCTTCTCAGCAGACTCTTTCCTCTTTCCTGAAAACCGCTTTCATTTCAGCCATTTTTCCCTTGAAATGCTCAAGGGTCTCTGTGAGTTTGTCAATATTGTGATCATTTGCATATGCATTTGCAATGCCCAAGGAGGCCATTTTCTTCGGATTATCTTCAAAAATTTCCACAACTATTCTCTCTGTGACTGTGGTGACTGGGGGTCGATCTCCCATCTTCAAAATCTTCTATGTTCTCCAAACGATTGAATTCATTTTGGGATTGAACTGTATGTCCTCTAGACATGCCACATCATACTATTTGGATAGGGTAAATGGTACTAATCCCATTTCAACTATGGGAAGATGGCCTCCTGTAAGTATGGTTCCTGTAGCAGATGGGGGGTCTTCTGGGTTCTCTCGGGCAGGGCTCTGTTCTTGGTCTTTACCACCTAGATCTTCTAAATTTTTCTTGCTTTGTTCTTCCGTACAATCTTCTAGGTCTTGTAATTCTTGTCCCAGATTCAAAACTTCTTGAGCTATGGATTTTTCTGGCTCAGCAATCTTACCTTGGATGGATTCCTCTTTCTTTCTCTTTTCTTTTATGGTGTCTTCTTTTTCTTCTTCTTGCTGCTTTTCCTCAGCTAAGAGATTTCTGGATCCTTTTTCCATTCATGGGAAGTCTCTTCTTTTTCTTTCTTGGGAGCTTCCTCTTCTTGACTCTTTGATTCTAAATTTCTACTTCCATTTCCTTTATCCCCAGTTGCTACAGTCTTCAGCTTCAGCTTCTTGTTCAGGGCGGTCAGGCTATAAATGTTCCTATACCTCTCTTCTTATTTTTCTACATAATCAATATAATCAAAATTTACTTTGAGTGCTGCATTATAGGCAATAACCTTTCCTTGAGAGTCATTCTGATGAAAATCCTTTTCCCAAAAATGAAAACTTTCAAGCTCCTTGACAAATTCAGGGGCATTCTTGACCTTGGTAAACTTGTAACTACCCACATATAAGGGTAAGGGTGGGTAAACAACCTTCTTTAGATAAAAAAGGTGGCTTCCAAATCCATTCAGAAAGAGTTGTCTGACAGCTTCTTTGTGGACTATATAATCTGTTGCATATTTAGTTAGTAATAAGGGAGATTTCGTTCCCCCATACATCCTTAAATACATGCTTTCTTCTGTGAAAAATTAATCCCCATATTCCTTAATATAATCCAAATCTCCTTCAGATAAGCATGGGTATTCTTCCAGAAAAATCAAATTGTATAAGGGCATAAGGAACTCCTCACAAATCACTTGATAGTGATTATGATACTTGTGAGACCCCAACATCTGATAGGTTGTATATATAGGGGGTTTTCCTCCTTTCCATGTACACTTTAATCTGTCAAACCGATTTTGGTAAATTATATAGTCTATTAAAAAAGAAGGCATGTAAAATTCAGACTTCCTAAGTTGCAAAGATTCTTGGGCCACCTTAATGGTGGTGAAAAAATTCTTGGTTATTATGTAAGCCCAGTTGAAAATTGTTCCTTTCATGGCTATGTGGTATATCAGTGCAATCCATCCAAACTTGTAAAACCTTCCATCGGCTCTACCATAGATCCTGTTCAATAGAAACACTATTAATTTGTATGGGGTACTCAAGTGAGTTGTCTCATATTCTCCCGACTGTTTGTTTCTAAAACTTTTCCCCTAAATCATCATCATCTTAGCTGTGTCATTGTAATCAAGCTTCAAACCCTTCACCCATTCCATTGTCAAACTAGCTTCCTTCTCGGGCAGGTTGTAAGCTGCTG
Source organism: Pseudotsuga menziesii (assembly GCA_001517045.1). Taxonomy (NCBI): domain Eukaryota; kingdom Viridiplantae; phylum Streptophyta; class Pinopsida; order Pinales; family Pinaceae; genus Pseudotsuga; species Pseudotsuga menziesii. The sequence continues at coordinate 246,811 of LPNX011034352.1, read as the reverse complement.
CTAAAAATGTGGGTGTGAAAGATGCAAATGATTTATTCTCCATATTGTTCATCAACATCCCTATTGGGTCTACCCTCGGTAAAATCCAGGCAATGAATTCTACACAAGGGAACATTTCAGGTCTTATGGTTACTTTAGTTATCCTGGATCTCAGTACATTATCATACAAGGCTAGTTCTTCTATCCCTGCTTCTGGAAATTTCCTTTCTACTAACTAGTGATAAATTTGGCCCCATTTGAACTCGGGCTCAGCTCCAGTGATTTCCTTTGTGTCTTCATAAATGATCTCTAACCTTGGCATGGGTGTAGCTTCTGTTACCTCTACATCTGAGTCATAATCAACAATCTTAGCTTTCTTTTTACCCCTTTTTTTCATACTGTCGGATGGGAGCGTTTACTGCAAAACCACAAAAATGTCTTAGCATTATATTATCAATAAAATCATGTATTTAAATAAAAAATATAGAACCCACTGGCTATGATATGCTAAGAAGACTATCCAAACAATCATCAGTATTTTGTACTACCTCGATAGCCTCGGCCATTAGGTCAAGGCAACAAAGGGTCAAAGCTCGACACTAAAACTCTGAACCTAGGAAACCTTGGCCCTTGTACACTAGCAGATAAAATGTGGTCTCAACCACCGCGGAGCCTTTTCACACTATGGCCACAACCTCTGAAGGTTCATGGCCTAACACCCCCGTCGATGCTCAGAGCGGCGATGCCCTAAATCCACACCACTGGGCTTAACAAACCGCAGCCAAAAATCAAAATGTCGAAACCTATGGGGTCTGCCTGAGCCTAGAAACCCATAAACCCTAAAATATCCTGAAGGCGAGCAACCAATATGCTCCATGGCAGCAAGAAAAACGGGCGCGGGAACAATCATCCCAACCTAACGGACTGCAGACCAATTTCTACAGTTGAACTAGTGAGACTATGAGGGTAGGAATGACAGCGAGAGTGGGATGTAGCCCTAAAAGGAAAAGACAATCTTGAAATGAAAGGGAACAAACCCCCCCTTTTAAATCCCACCATCAAACCTACTCATCCTTTCATGGGAAAACCACCAATGACAGCTATCCAAACAAAAAACTTGTCAAAACAGACAAAGACAAGGTTGAAAACCTACCTGGAAATGATTGGACAGTCGGGTGTATTTAGTGAGGACGTTCCATGTAAGATTCACAGGTTAACTCCACCAATCGCGTAAGCTCTACGACGAGGTAAAATCGCCACAAGACTTCCAATCCTCTCACCGTAAAAACTGATGGTTAAAAAAACGTTCCCCGAGTATAAATAGCCAATTGCCAATGAAAACCTTTAAGCGTGATAGAAAAGCTATTGAATTTGCGCGTGGCCAAACACCGTTGGCGCCAAACCTACCATATTGGCTGGTGAAACGTAAGTCATCATGGAATGAGCCCTGACAATGGTGGCTTGCTACCTCACAATATAGGCCCAACACTAGCTTAACTTATAACATGTCCAACTTATGTTGCTGCTCGATGGTTAAAAGGTGTTGGAAAACAAATCAGGAAGGTTGCCATCGTAGCGGCTCAACAAGGGGAATCCTTCCACCGTAGCGGCTTGGCGAGGATCGGACCATCAATGAAACCACACCCAGTGTTGCGGCAGGGTGTCAAAAACCTTCCAGCGAAGCAGGCGCAACAAATTGGAAGGAGCTATGATCTTCAAAATGATATCCTACCCGCCGTTGCGGCCAGGCTCTCAATAAAAAAAATAAGCGGACGACAAAGGAATAGGCTAGCCGCCGCAGCGGTTCAGAAACTAACAACCATCCATCGTTGCGGGATCAAGAAGTTCAGAAGCCTTTCGAATAACAAATCAGAAGTCACCCACCGTAGTGGAAAAGGAAAATAGAAAGACATTTGAAATAAAACTGCTCTACTGTTGCGGCTCAAAGCTGATAATATTTCTGCCATAACGGCTCGAAATCCAGGAACCCTCTGTCGTAGCAGGATAAAAAAAATGGAATTATTTCCCATATCAAATTAAAAAGGTCACCCACTGTTGCATCTTGAGACCAAAGAGTCTTCCCACTGTAGTGGCTTAGAATTTGACAGATCATCCACTATAGCGGGTCAGAAGGCCATTTCTGCCTTAGTGAAAGAAAAGTAACTTTGGAATTTTTCCATGATAGAAAGAGACCATAAAGGATAAATTTCAAAACTCAAAGTGCATAAGAGGTAAAAACTAAGTTTTTTCAAGGGGGTCCTAAAAAAGTACAATTTTTTTAGCGAATTGTTGCAGCAGCAACAATTGGCGACTGGATGGTGAACACAGATCTTTGGAGAAACTGAATTTTAAAATAAAAATCTGCTTCACGGTATTCTGTTAAATCAAATTTTCCCAGACTTCAATATTTCTTTAAGATGTCTAGACCTTTTTAGAAATGTAAGATTTGGAACTTTAACATTGATTATGGTCAACTAGGATAGGGTAACCAGGCTTTCAAAGTCCTGATAACTCTTCTAAGGCCAAGATATGAAGTTCATTTATTCCTGCCTTTGGATTGCTTCTAGCTCAAACACCACAGGATCTTAACAGAGTATGGACAGACATATTCGTTTGTTTCTCATTCCCATTCCTTTTGCATTCTTTTGGACTTTTTTCGTTTGATTCTTTCACTATTGCTTCTCTTATTTGAAACTTGGTTTAGGTTCTTCCATTCCCACTATCCGTTTGTGTGAGAGATAGTTTTCTTTCAGCTCACAGACGGAGAAGAACCTCTGAGCAATCTTATCCAATACTGATTTTATTTAGTATGATTTTTTTATGTATACTTGACTCTTTATCCTTTTGGATTTTATTTGTGACATGGGATCATTTAAATACTATACATCTTCCCAATCCACTTCCTCTTCATGGGTCCTTTGTTGTTAGCTTCCTAGGATAGATTTTAGTGTGTAGCGAATGGAGCCCCAGAATAGTATTCTAGACTCTTCTAACCTTAGTTATTTGATAGGGGTTAAAACAAGAATTCAATGTGTTCATTACCTCCCTTCATATAGTCTATCAACTTAAAGAATCTGAATGATGATACATGCATATTTAATAAGCAGCTTTTAAATCAAAATATTGCAGATTTCCCAAAATTCCAATGTTTCCCAAATGTCCAAAGGTTGTGTTGGTTTATTTGAAAAAACTGAAAAAATAAAGCAAATAAACAAACTGAAGTAAATCAAACTCTAATAAAAACAAATACAAATAAATCAAACTAACTACCTAGGAAATAAACAAAAATCAAAATATTTATTTATGTACAGAAAAGAAAATCAAGAGCATTAAGAAAAATAAGGTTTGAGAACCAGACCATTTACAGGTAGGTTCTCTTCCCACCCTTGCAAATCTTGTAACTTGTATGTCGAGGGGCCTAACTTTTCTACGATCTGGAAAGGGCCTATCCATAAATGTTGAAACTTAGTGTTCTTACCCTTTTCATCATGTGGGTGATCCCACTTAAGAACCAAATCACCTACTTCAAACTCCTTCTTCCCAGACTTATGCTTGTCAAACCATCTTTTCACAATATCTTGTTGATGCTTAAACCTTTCCTTGGACTTGGATCTAGACTCTTCTAATTTCAGCAAAGTGTTGATTCGGGCTTGTAAGACTTCACTATTGGATCCTATAGATGCTTGGGCTAGTTGAGATGAAGGAAATAAATATTAGGAGGCAGAATGGATTCCTTCCCATAGACTAAGGTGTAGGGTGACACACCTAAGGAGTTCTTGGGTGTGACTCGATCAGCCCAAAGTGCATTTGGAAGAGTTATGCGCCAGCTCCTTTGGTTCTCTATGACCATATCTTTTAGGATTCTAATGATATTTTTGTTATTAGATTCAGCTAACCCATTACCCTATGGATAATAGTTAGCAGAATAACGCAATTTAATTCCTTTCTTATTTGCAAATGTAGTAAGTATAATAGATGAGAAATAAGATGCATTAAAAAAAACCAGGGACATTGGAACCCCAAACCTGGTCATAATATGGTCTTGCAAAAAATCCATGACTGCATCTTCATTTACTTTCTGTAGCGGGATGGATTCCACCCATTTGGTAAAGTAATCTATTGCCGTGAGGATATATTTTTGCTGTAATGAGGAATTTGGATTAATCTCTCCAACAATATCAATCCCCCATTGCTCGAATGGTTCAGAAATAATAATTGGTTTTAATGGCCTATTTGCTTTCGCTTGTCTCCCACCACTCCTTTGGAAAGTATCACATTTCCTAACATAGGCGTGAGCATCTTTGAACAACATCGGCCAATAGTATCTAGCTCTTAGAATCTTATGGGTTGTAGTATCTCCTGAGAAATGACCTCCAGTAGGGCCATCATGTAATTATTTAACTACTTTGGCTGCATCCTCACGTTCCAAACATCTAAGGAAAACTTCGTCATAATTGTTTCTGAATAGCACTCCGTCGATTATTTGATAAGATGTGGAATTTAGGCGCAAGGCCCTTCTCTGCTTGGAGTTCCAGTGTTCGGGAAAATAACCTTGTTGAAGATAGTGAACTAAATCACGATACCAAGATTCTGGGGTTGTAAATATGGGACATACATCAATCATGTGCAGCTGTGTCTCATTCTCCCATTCATTCTCTCCATTATCCTAGATTTCAGCCATTAATTTCCACAACCCCTGTCCTTTGACGATAGTCCCTGGATTAAAATCCAAGTTGTACTCTTGTAAGGATGTAACCCAATTCCCTCTTCTTTCTCCTAACTCCTTTTGTATGAAAAGATTTCAGATTGTCGGGTGTGATACAATAAACTTGGTTATGTTCTTTAGTATATATAGCCTGATTTGTTTTACCGCCTTGACCAACGCATATGCTTGTTTATCAATAGCGGGGTAATTCAACTCAGCACCGTGTAGTCCAGTGTTCATGAATGATATGGGGTACTTGTTTCTCCCTTCTTCCTTTCGCGTAAGCACTGCTGCTAATGATTTGTCTGAACCAAAAGTGTATAAGATAAAATATTTCTCAAAATCTGGACTTTTGAGGGAGGGCACATGTGCTATCGCTTATTTAATCTTTTTGAATACACCTTTCTCTAAGTCGGTCCATTTAAATTGTGCACTTTGCTTAACTATTTGCTGCAAAGGTTTGACTATCTGAGCAAAATCGGGCACAAACCTTCGCAAAAAGTTTATAGTCCCCATAAAAGATTGCATTCCTTTCTTATTGTGGGGCAAAGGGAGCTGTGCTATAGCTTTGATCCTTTCTGGGTCTATTGAGATCCCTTTCTTGGAAATTATATGACCCAAAAGATTTCCGTCCAACAAAGAAAACACACATTTCTTTGGATTGAAAGAAATACTGTATTTCTGACGGCATTCAAAAATTTGTTTTAAATGAAATGTGTGTTCTCTTTTCTTGGAATAAATTGTAATTTCTTCCAAATATACTACCACGCTTCAACCAACTAGCCCATGGAAAGCTATATCCATGGCCCTCTGGAAAGTTGCTCTAGTGTTGATAAGTCCAAAGGGCATCCTTCTATACATGAAAGTCCCCCACTTAGTTCTAAATGTAGTCTTCAATCTGTCTTCTTCTTCTACTAATACTTGGTTGTAACCCGAGAAACCATTTGGCAGAGAAAATAGTTTTGATCCTGAGACCATCTGCAATATTTGTTCCATGGGCGGGACTGGTTAGTTGTCTTTATTGAAGGCACGATTCAAGTTTATAAAGTCAACACAAAGTCTAATCTCACCAGAATTTTTTCTTACTGGTACTAAGTTAGAAACCCATTCCGAATGTCTGACTTTAAAGATAATTCCTGCATCAAGTAGCTTCTTCACTTCGCTTTGAATGAGAGGTTCCAGCTTCAGATGCATTTTTCTTAAAGGCTACCGATATGGATTGACTCCCGCTTTGATAGGAACAACATGTTGTATAATTCAAGTGTCATATGTCTTGAGATATTCACATGTCCAAGCAAAAACATCTTTGTACTGCTTAAGCAAGTTTATGAATTTATTCCTTTCTCCAGGTGAGCAACACTTTTCCAGGTTTACATATTTAGGATCAGCTTCTGATACCAAATTTACCAGCTCAAATTGCATACATGAGCTTTGCATTTTGATGTTAGCTGGTCTTTTAAACTTGTTATTTAGATCCAACATCCCTTCCAAAGTTCTAACTCCTTTGGGTATAAAATTTCCACTCCGAAGGTTCGCTTGATGTTCTTCTTCATCAATTATTGCTCCCTTGAAATTCTCATCATTTGTCAGAAATTCTAGGATCTGTGGGTTGTCATCAAACACTCTTAGATTTGTGATATTATCCGGTATAGTAGGCCTAAAAAGTAATTCAATAGAACATCGATTATTAGTTGGAACAAGCCTGGCGATTGACATAGCTAATAAATCAATCGCTGCATTTTTCATCCTAGGAATAGAAACTATATTAAATGCATCGAAATTCATTAGAAAATCCCAGACTTCGCTTTGGTAACCCTTTAGATATGGAGATAAACAATGGATCGTATTTTGGACTTGTTTGACAATAATTTCAGAATCTCCATAGAATTTTAAATTCTTAACCTTGAACTCAATTTTCCATTTTTAATCCTTGTATTAATGCTTTGTTTTCAGCTGTATTATTTGTGCATTCAAATTATAATCTACATGAAAGAAAATGTTTATTTTTTTTCTAGATCCATCAGAATACAACTAGCTCCTGATCCTTCCCATGTTTTTGAATTGTCAAAATATAGAACCTAAAACTTATCTGATAAATCTACTGAGCTATTGTTGCTTCCTACATTTGAAACTAGACTAACTATGTTACAGTCAACTTTATCATCTCGTGAAAACCGAAGGAGATCAGGCTATGTATCTGATTCATTAATGGCTTCTTCATCTTGGTAATTTCCCGGTTCTAGCTCAATGAAATAATTTCCCAACATAAGGTGCGAAAAATTTACCGGCTCATTCTTGCCTTCTATTTGAGTCACATTGTGTCTCATATGCGAATCTCTCATTACTTTAATCTGATTTTGGAATCCTTGATAGGGTAACCATAAATGAGACCAATCAATTGCAAAATATCGATCTAGTTTCGTAGACCAGTCTCGGCTCAAGATTAATCCATAAGCTTCTGGTATGTCAGCCACCATGATGTCTATGAACTGACACACTCTCTCATCTGCAGATAAATGTATCGGCACGTCTTCCATCTCTCCTACCACTTTCACAGTTGTTCTGTCTTACTATATTATCTCTCCATTAAATGGCCTAGATTGGAAATTTATCCTTTTACACACTAACAAAGGAATAACATTAGCATATGCTCCTGAATCAACCAAACAGTTGTGCTCATTATGATTGAAAATTTCAAATGTGACCAGAAAAGGTAAAGTTCTGGATTTGGACTTCCCACCAATACTAGGTTTGTTGATTTCTTCTTCCGACTGAATGTTTTCTTGGGGTTTACTGGTTGGTGGGTTTAATGCTTCCAAAAGTTTCTTCTTTTACTGGGGTAAACTACACATCTCAAACAAAGAAATGTTAGCTTTGGTCTTCTTGATGTCTTATATTATATCGTACCCCATCTCACAGTCTGTTGAGTTTTTCTTCACACCTTCTACTTTTCTTTCAACATCCTTTACGAGATTACTGATAGCTGGACTATTCTATCTGGTTATGACCAAATCCGGTATGAGTTGGGCCTGAGTGGTATTTTGACTTTCTTCAAGTTTTCTAGAATTCTTTTAATCTTGGGCAGCAGTGTGTTATCTTCAATTATTGGACCCTTGATCCTGGTTGTGACATTAACATCCGACAATTGTATCTCCTCATTAGGTTCTTCTTCTTCCAAACGAAGCATAGGTGCACAATCCCACAAGACCATGGTAGTTTCTTCTGGTGCCTCCTATGATTCATGCATTTTTTCTTCCTCATCCATAGGCTTAGTTAATTTAGAATCAAGTAGCTGATTCATAACTAAAGTCATAGAATTAGTCCACTGTGGGAAATTGTTTTAGAGTGGGGTTGCTGATGGAAAGTATAGAAGTTATCCATCTCAACTTCAGTGACATTCATGATAGAAGGACTATTTGTAGAAGGTTGAGAGGGACCACTTTCGTCGTTTCTTTTATAATAGGGCTTGAAGTTCTTCTTAGCTTCCCTCTCCTTTTCCATATCCACATTCTTATTTGATAACTTCTAGACCATCTTGAATACTCCCTCCAATTCATGTGATCAGTCATCCTTGGGTTTGGTCAATAACAAAGGCTTCTTATTATTGAAGGTATTTTCTTCTGGCTCCATCGGATACTTGTTTACGCTTTCTAGCTCAGTCTCTATCTTCTCACCCTCTTCATATGTTGCATGGAAATGTGTCTTTAACTGATCTTTTAGAAAACATGGCCATTTCAAGACCAAGAACCGATGTGTAATATTTAAATAAAGTTTCCTCAATGGGTCTTATGGCTGCATTGAAATTTTTTAATTGAGCAGCAAACCTATGAGTAAATTCTTGCACTTTTTCTTTCTTCTCCTTTTTTAGAGCCAATAGTTCTTTCATTAAAGAGGCAATAGTCCTTTGGCTACAAAAATTGCTTTTAAACATTCTTTCGAAAGTGTCCCAATCAGTGATTGAATTGGCTTGTAAGACAAAATACCAAGACGCTGCTTTTCCTTTGAGAGTATGAGGGAAAAACATACAAACCACATCCTCATGTTCAACTACCAGTGCTTCCAAAACCAGGAAAAAACTCTGTAGATGATCGTCCACAGATGTGCCTTCCCCAGGGTCAAATCTAGGCAACGCCTTTTCATAGTTATGTGGCAAGGCATACACTATAAGAGCTAAATTTAATGGTGTTCTATCCCTCTAAGCTGGTGCAGGTGGATTGGACTGATTTGCATTAGGATTCAGAGGTACATTTCTGGCCATGATCGGTTTAGGAGACCGAGGTGGAGATTGGAAAGGAGTTCGAACAGGCGAATAAGGTCCCAACTGGTCAAGGGGTTGATCAATTTCTTGTAAGGTTAAATCTACCAACTCTTCAGAATCTCTGATTAGCATGGAATCCTCTAGGTAAGGGCATTCTTTCTTGTGAACTTGTCTTCTAGGTAAGGCAGGAATATTTTGAAATCCTCCTAGCTTCTGTGCATATGATCTTGTGATTCTTATTAAATGATCTACTACTTTGTTAGAAACAGGATAGAGATACTCAGTGTCATTTGACTCATGTTTAAAATTTCCTACAGGGCTAGGTCTCTTGGGAAAATTAGTTTCAAACTTGTCACCGATAGAATGTTCTTGCAGAAACAGATTTCCTCGGCCAGCCATGCACTGGTGGCCCTCCTTTTAGGGAAAAAATTGTTGAGGCCTGGAAAATCCTAGGTATCAACAGTAGATATTCTCCCCAATAACCGTTCCCAATTAGCTCATTTATTGTTTGGTATGGGGAATCCGTCCGGTTTACGGTCCGACTACCGTAGAGTTAAGTAACGGTTTAAATCTGTTTTACCGGTTGTGGCCCGGTCCACTGTTTATGTGTATTTTATTTTACATTTTATAATGATATGCAAGTGCCTAAATTAAAATGAAGCTTGATTAGGAAGCAAAGGGTTCACAATGTGATGCGTAGGTTCTTACCTCCCATCTTATCTCCTTTGTTCCTGAATCACAGAAAGAAAATAAAAGCTACGCTAAACCTATCTAATACTAACTAACCTATACCTAAGGAGCAAATTATTATTTGTGTGAGTAATGCACTATAAAATATGCATAAACAACATTATAGGTAGCTGATATAATTCAAAACACATGAATACAGTAGAAATATAAAAAGAGAGATAGCTCAATGTTGATTAAAACATTCATTACTCAATTTGCTGCATAAGCTTCATCAAATGACAATAAATCATTCTAACATAGAAGTAATTCACAAGTTAGAGCGATCTCATAGATTCACAGAGTAAGCTGAAATATAAATAATTCTACATTCAACCATCCACACAGCATGTATTTGAAACTTGAACAACTCCTTCTCCAGCAAAAAAATCAGTCCTTCTTTATTATAAAAAGAAATAGTTCTTCTTACATAAAGCCTTTCACATAAGAGAGCATGGAAAATTCCTTTCTCTATTCGACTTCAACTATACTTCTACATCTCAAAAAACAATACTCTTGGCCTCCCTGAACCTTGGTCTCCCTTTACAATCGGTTACACAAAATTTGTCTTTTAGTGTAGTCACTAATTAAAAGATAAATACAAAATTTATTAGAAATATATCTCCATGTGTACAAATAAATAAATAAACACTTTAAATGGGCCCATTCAATTCAACAATGAATTGATTCCATGCCTTAGCATCGAAGGGACTTATCTCAAACTTAGTTGGCTCCAAAAATCCAACTATCACTTCATGTTTTGAAGACTGAGCCTTTAGGTCAGCCATCTTGGCTGGGAGTAGTCGAAACTGATCCTCTAGAAGGCAGTTACTAACTGCATCCTAAGCAATCACATCCTTAAGCACCCTTTCATCTAAGTTCTTCATCGACTATATGCTGAGCTCATCTTCCTGAAACCTAGTATGTAAATGCTGCAAATATTCTTCATGAGGTGGAAGATCATCCAACGTCTTCTTAGATGATGTCTCACATCTGTTATAGGTGGAAAATACTTTCTTAGAAAACTACCTGTATTTATCCACTATCTTCTGGATTGCCTCTATCAACTTTTTAGCAGCTCTATTGTTGAAACCTATCAGCTCATACTTAAGCTATTGTCTTTCTGTAGCTTGGATTGGTGTGTTTTCCGGCTGCTGTTGAGTTGTTTCCAACCATGCTAATATTCCTTGAATAACTTCTACAATGTCTTGAATTGTGTCTTTGAATTTTGCAGTTGTGTTTGAAATTTCCTGCAGTCTATCTTCTATTTGTTTGACTTTGAAAACTTCTTCTGCGATATGCACCTGCATTTGATAAATCTTATTCACGAGAAAAAGTTCCTGTTTTGTCAGAGGTGCAATATCTTCCTTTTGTTCATTTGTTGTATTTAACAACACCTCCAGAGAATTCTTCTGATATTCTAATCCTGCCACTTGTGTTTCATATTGTTTCGCTTGTTGATTGGCCGTAGACTTCTGCAATTCCAACTCTACAATTTTTCTTTCGAACTCCTCTTTTTCCTCAATAAGGTTCATATTGGACTGCTTCATAGTATCCCGTTCTTCCCCTAGAAATTGATAATCCTGCTGCAAAGTTTCATAGTATGAGAGAGTATCTTCATACTTTCTCTTGGATTCTCTACAGACTCTTTCCTCTTTCCTCAAAACCACTTTCATCTTGGCCATTTTTCCCTTGAACTGCTCAAGGGTCTCTATGAGTTTATCAATGTTGTGAGCATTTGCATATGCGTTTGCAATGCCTAAGGGGGCCATTTGCTTCGGATTATCTTCAACATTTTTCACAATTGTTCTCTTTGTGACTGTGGTGACCAAGGGTTGATCTCCCATCTTTAGAGTCTTCTCTATTCTCCAAACAAATGACTTCATTTTGGGATCGAACTGTATGTCCTCTAGACATGCCACATCATACTGTTTAGATGGGGTAAATGGTACTAATCCCATTTCAACTATGGGAAGATGGCCTCCTGTAAGTATGGTTCCTGAAGTAGATGGGGGGCCTTTTGGGTTATCTTGGGCAGGGCTCTATTCTTGGTCTTTACCACCTAGATCTTCTTCATTTTTCTTGCTTTGTTCTTCCATACAATCTTCTGGGTCTTCTACTTCTTGTCCTAGATTAAAAACTTCTTGAGCTATGGATTTTTCTAGCTCAACAATATTACCTTGGATGGCTTCCTCTTTCTTTCTCTTTTATTTTCTGTAAGCTTCTTCTTCTTCTCGCTGCTTTTCCTCATATAAGAGCTTTTTGGCCCCTTATGGCATTCTTCGGGCAGTCTCTTCTTTTTCTTTCTTGGTAGCTTCCTCTTCCTGACTCTTTGATTCTAAATTTATACTTGTACTGCCTTTATCCCCAGCTGCTACAGTCTTCAACTTCAGCTTCTTGTTCAGGGCGGTCAGGCTATAAATGTTCCTGTACCTCTCTTCTTCTTTGTCTACATAATTAGTATACTCAAAATTTACTTTGAGTGATGTTTTATAGGAAACAACCTTTCCTTGAGAGTCATTTCGATGAAAATCGTTTTCCCGAAAATGAAAACTTTGAAGCTCCTTGACGAATTCAGGGGCATATTGACCTTGGTAAACTTGTAACTACCCACATAGAAGGGTAAGGGTGGGTAAACAACCTTCTTTAGATCAAACATGTGGCTTTCAAATCCATTCAGAAAGAGTTGTCTGACAGCTTCTTTGTGGACTATATAATCTATTGCTTATTTAGGTAGTAATAAGGGAGCTTTCATTCCCCCATACATCCTTAAATACATGCCTTCTTCTGTAAAAAAATAAATCCCCATATTCCTTAATAGACTCCAAATCTCCTTCAGATAAGCACAGACATTCTTCCAAAAAAATCAATTTGTATAAGGGCATATAGAACTCCTCACAGATCACCTAATAGTGATTATGATACTTGTGAGACCCCAACATTTGAAAGGCTATATATATAGGGGTGTTTCCTCCTTTCCATGTACACTTTAATCCTTCAAACCAATAATGGTAAATTATGCAGTCTATTAAAAAAGAAGGCGTGTAAAATTCAAACTTGCCAAGTTGCAGACCTTCTTGGGCTGCCTTAATGGTGGTGGACAAATTCTTGGTTATTATGTCATCCCAGTCGAAAATTGTTCCTTTCATGGCTATGTGGTATATCAGTGCAATCCATCCAAACTTGTAAAACCTTCCATCGGCTCTGCCATAGATCATGTTCAAAAGCAGTACTATTAATTTGTATGGGGTCCTCAGGTGAGCTGTCTCATATTCTCCCAACTTATTGTTTCTAAAATTTTTCCCCTCAATCATCATCATCTTAGCCGTGCCAGTGTAATCAAGCTTCAAACCCTTCACCCATTCTTTTGTCAAACTTGCTTCCTTTTTGGGTAGGTTGTAAGCTGCTGCTAAAAATACGGGTGTGAAAGATGCAAATGCTTTATTCTTCGTATTTTTCATCAAAACCCCTGCTAGGTCTAACCTCAGCAGAATCTAGCCAATGAATTCTGCACAAGGGAACATTTCAAGTCTTATGGTTACTTTATTTATCCTAGATCTCAGCACGTTATCATACAAGGCTAGGTCTTCTAACCCTACTTCTGGAACTTTCTTTTCTACCAACCAATGATAAATCTAGCCCCATTTTAACTCGAGCTCAGCTTCAGTGATTGTATTTGTGTCTTCATAAATGATCTCTAACCTCAGCGTGGGTTCGGCTTCTACTAACTTTGCATTTGAGTCATAATCAACATTCTTAGCTTTCTTTTACCCCTTTTTGTCATACTGTCGGATGGGAGCATTGACTGCAAAACCACAAAAATGTCTTAGCATTACATTATCAATAAACTCATGCATTTAAATGCAAAATATAGAACCCATTGGCTATGATATGCTAAGCAGACTATCCAAACAATCATCATTATTTTGTACTACCTCGATATCCTCATCCATTAGGTCAAGAAAACAAAGGGTCAAAGCTCAGCACTAAAACTATGGACCTAGGAAACCTCGGCCCCTGTACGCTAGTAGATAAAATGTGGTCTCAACCATTGTGGAGCCTTTTTTCAATATGGCCACAACCTCTAAAGGTTCACGGCCCAACACCCCCTTTGGCACTCAGAGCGGCGATGCCCTAAATCCACACCATTGGGATTAACAACCCACAGCCAAAAATCAAAATGCCAAAACCTATGGGTTCTAACTGAGCCTAGAAACTCATAAACCCTAAAAACTCCCGAAGAAGAGCAACCAATATGCTCCATGCTGACGAGAAAAAACCGGTGGGTGAAAAATCAACCCAACCTAGCGGACTGTGGAAAAATTTCTACAATCGAACTAGTGAGACTATGAGCACAGGAATGGTGGTGAGAGAGGGATCTATCCCAAAAAGGAAATGACAATATTGAAATGAAATGGAAAAAACCCCTCCTTTTAAATCCCACGATCAAACCTATTCATCCTTTCATGGGAGAACCACCAATGACATCTATCCAAACAAATAACTCATCAAAACCAACAAAGAGAAGGTTGAAAACCTACCTTGCCGTGAACACACAGTTAGGTGTATTTAGTGAGGATGTTCCATGTTGGATCCATAGGTTGAATCCACCAATCGTGTGAGCTCTACGATGGGGTAAAATCGCCACAAGACTTCAAATCCTCTCACCGTAAAAACTGATGGTTAAAAAAACGTTCCCTAAGTATAAATAGAAAACTGTCAATGAAAACCTTTAAGCATGATAGACAAGCTATTGAATTTGCACGTGGCCAAATGCCATTGTCGCCAAACCTACCAAATCGACTGGTGAAACCTAAGTCATCATGGAATGAGCCCCGACAATGGCAGCTTTCTACCTCACAATATAGCTGCAACACCGGCTTAACTTATAACGTGCCCAACTTATGCTATGGCCCCAATGGCCAAAAGGTGTTGAAAAACAAATCAAGAAGGTTTCCGCTGTAGCGGCTCAACAAGAGAAATCCTTCTGCCGTAGCAGATTGGAGAGGATCGGACTGTCGGTGAAACCACTCCCGCAGTTGTGGCAGAGTGTCAAAAATATTTTGGCGAAGCAAGCGCAACAAATCAAAAGGAGCTTCGATGTTCAAAATGATATCCCACCTGTCGTTACGGCTTGGAGAGAAACAATTCACCCATTGTTGCGGTCAGGCTCTCAATAAAAAACTAAGTGAATGACAAAGGAATAGGCTATCCGCCGTAGTGGTTAGGAAACTGACAACCATCTGCCATTGCGGGATCAAGAAGTTCAGAATCCTTTATGAATAGAAAATCAGAAGTCATTCGCCGTAGCAGAAAAGGAAAATAGAAATACATCCGAAATAAGAATGCCCCGCCGTCACAGCTCAAAATTGATAATATTTCTTCTCTAACAGCTTGAAATCCAGGAACCCTATGCCATAGTGGGATAAACAAAATCGGAAGTCTTTCCAATATCAAATTAAAAAAGTCACCCACCATTTCGGTTTGAGACCAAAGAGTCTGCTTGCTGTAGCGGCTCAGAATTTGATAGATCATCCTCTATAGCAGGTCAGAAGGCCATTTCTGCCTTAGTGAAAGAAAAGAAACTTTTGAACTTTGCGATGATAGAAAGAGACCATAAAGGCTGAATTTCAAGACTCAAAGTGCTTAAGAGGTAAAAACTAATATTTTTCAAGGGGGCCCTAAAAAAAGTACAAATGTTTTGGGGAATTGTTGCAGCAGCAACAATACCCAAGTACATCCGTCAGGAGGATCCATGTACTCCTTGTACATGTTTTCATCATCTCACCTGTGTTACATATAGACATGCAATTTACATCAGATTTCATTATAAAATTTCAATCATAGGTTTCCAAACCTATTCCAAACACATCCCTCCGAGAAGCTATGTACCCTCGTACATCCTTCCAGGGAGCCATGTACACCCAATACATATTTTCATCATCTCACATGTGTCACATACAAGCATGCAGTTCATATGAGATGTCATATAAAAATAATTTGAATCATAGGTTTTCAAACCTATTCCAAACACATCCCTCTGAGAAGCTATGTACCCTTGTACATCCTTCTAGGGAGCCATGTACACCCAGTACATATTTTCATCATCTCACCTACGTCACATCCAAGCATGCAGTTCATATGATATGTCATCATAAAACTAATTTCAATCATAGGATTCAAACATATTCTGAATACATCCCTCCGAGAAGCTATGTACCCTCATACATCCTTTCAAGGATCCATGTACGTCTAGTACATATTTTCATCATCTCAGTTGCGTTACATACAAGCATGCAGTTTATGCAAGATGTCATCATAAAGAAACTTCAATCATAGGTTTCCAAACCTATTTCAAACACATTCCTCTGAGAAGCTATGTACACCCAGTACATCCTTCCGAGGAGCCATGTACACCCAGTACATCCTTCCGAGGAATTATGGATCCCAAATACATCCTTCTGAGGAGTTATGGATCCCAAACACATCCTTCCGAGAAGATATGTACTCCAAGGGCTTACTTCCATCATCTCACATGTGTTACATACAAGTATGCAGTTTACATGATATGTCATCGTAAAGTTTTAATCATAGATTTTATAATCTATTTCATGCATACATGATTTTCCAAATATCAAACGATCAATAACATTGATAGTCAAATAAAAATCTGAGTTCACAATTATGCTTCCTACAGAAAATAAGATTTTTGCAACCATGAGGCCATCCTCATATTGTTTAGCTTTTGCAAGTGGGAGCACTTATCCCCTACTTACACATGCTTCCCAAAACCTAGACATCCCCTACTTATACTTTGACTTTTTCAAAGTGCACACTTGAACAAGTCCAGGGGTGATATAGTTTTGAGTGGATCTAGGTTCAATCAAAATAGAAACAATCTGTTCAACAATCTCACCCTCAACTTCCACAACAGTTGAGTTATGACCTTCCTGGTGGTCTTCTAACAGTGCACAAATTTTGGGAATGATCCATGCTTCTTGACCCATAGTTTCAGCTTCACAATAGTGAACATATTCCCCTGTCAATGGACCAATTCTGTCCTTTCTCAAGCATCCATCCTATGCTTCACAACCTGCATAGATACACCATCTAGATGTTCTTCAATACCATCTTCATATGGTGTCCCTCCATTCATAACAAAATGATGTTCTGCTTTCATGATTTATTCTTCCAAGGTGACTTCCTCTCCATCAGAATACAACCTTGATTCTGCTTTATAGAAATGTCCTTGTACATTTCTTTTTCTTATTTTATCTTCTTGTCATCTTCAACCGACTGTCTGAGGGGGACGATGAGGGTCAAGGGGGATTGCCCCCTTGTGGCTTCACCATGCCACTGCAAAGTAGGTTGAGGGAAGCGTCCTCATTTTTTTTAGTTTTTTTTTGTAAATCCTCCATTTTCGCGGATTCTGGCGCACAAACTCACTACCATTTTTCATCTTTCTGATCCCTGCAATCCTGTTGAAAAACTTACTAAAATATTTGTTTCGACAAATTCTTCAACTTTCCTTCTATCAGTTTTCTTTTCGACGTGTCGAAATTTTTTTCCAAATTTGTCTGACAGGTATTGCCAAACTTCTTCTTTTTCATTCAATCGACAAACTTGCAACCCTGCCACCGTTGCGGAATTTTTTTTACTTTTCTTCCAACGGTAGAAACTTTCCGACTCTTCCGCCGTTGTGGAAATTTTTTTACTTTGCTTCCGACGTATTGGAAAAATTCCTAACTTTCACCTGATCAAAACTTTCCAATCTTTTCGCTGGGTCAAAAAAAATTCTAAATTTCCACTGGTGCTTTACCTAGCACAAGTTCGACTATAATATCGATGTTGTGCTTTGGAGGAAGCCCTGAAATTTCATCAGGAAAAGCATTCTTGAATTCCCGTGCCACATGAAATCCCTCCAACCTAGGAGTATCATTCTTTGTTGCCTCCAAAACATGAGCTTCCTACACTCTGCAACCTTCCCCCATAGAACTTCTTTAGTTGCATTGCTGAAGACTTCCTTCCAGAGATCACCTTTGGAAATCCTTTCACGACCCTTAGGTTTCCTTTTTCATCCAAGCACTCAAAAGTATTGTTATAACAATCAAGCTTTGCTCCATGTGATTCTGACGAATCCAATCCAATGAGTATATCATAGGATCCAAGTGACTAACATTCAGATATTCCCAAGTGACTAACCCATCCATGACCAATGGACATTTCTTACCACCTTACTAACTTTCCTCTTGGTTCCAGTGGCTATTTGGACTAACCATGATCCTTTATAATTTGACTTTTTCAAAGTGCACATCTCAACAAGTCAAGGGGTGATATAGTTGTGAGTGGATCCAGGGTCAATCAAAATAGAAATAATCTGTTCAATAATCTCACCCTCAACTTCCACCACAGTTGAATTTTGACCTGCTTGGTGTTATCTACCTAAATGGCACTTCTTCGTCCGAGTGCCGACATTCCCTATGTTGGCACACAAAAGGACATTTATGGATTGAAGGTTGCCTAAAACACTATAGATGGGCATGTTATGAACTACATTTATCATCCATCCAGCTGGTTATTTTTACCTTTGAATATGTCAAGTGTTGTACATGCCTTTTCCTATATGCAGCTCATGTACATACGCGCCTTTTATTATAGCATGTCGCATGTTGTACGCCGGTATTTGTTACTGCATCCCACGTACAGATCTGTATGCGGGCTCCCCTTAGAGCAACTCGCATGTCATATGCGGGTTTCCAGTATCAATACCCGCGTACGCCTTCCTTTGACATTAAAAATAATAATTCATGATTATTTGAGATTTGTTAAGCCCTTAACTATAACCATCTTAACTGTCTCAACCTCCTTAACCCTCGAAACTGCCTTATTTCACTAAGTATAAATTAAGGCCTTGGGGAGGGTATTAATCAATCATACTTGGAGAGCAAAGTTATGCTGGTGGTGTCTATTTAGAAGTCTTTGGAGCAGTGGAACTCAGAATCCTTTGCTTGCAGAGGAGTCCTTGTCTCAGGCGTTGGGTTGTGATTTGAACTCATTCACTATTGTTAATAAAGAGAATCCTTCTTCCATATGTGTTTTGAATGTCTTTCATGTATCATGGTTTGATGAATACTTATGATTAAGCACTCTGTATATGATTTATCTAACCTATTTTATATACATGTATCATCTTGCACTTGGAGGATTTTCTCTTTACAGGTGAAGGAGAAGCATCCCTGAAGGCTTTGGAGGAGAAACAGAGCAGAAGAGGACAAAGCTAGGATCAACCGTCGTGCATCGGGTGAGTCTTTTCTATCCTCTTGTTTCCTTTCTGTATTTCTAAAAGTCAATTGCCTGCAAGTTTTATGAGTATGTTGGTAACCCCAGACCTTCGGTTACAAGGTGTTTATTCCTGTACAACAGAACTGGCGACTCCACTGGGGAGCCTAGACTGTTGTAGGTTATTTCTGTCACCCCTGACCAGTCTTTTCCTTGATGTTTGTGTGTGGAATTTTATCCTAGTTCATGCTTACCATAGTGTTTGAAAGCCTTGTGGATTTTTCTTTTTTTTTGAGAAAAATTTTGTACCTATACACGGGTTGTTCTCATACACAGTCGCATATAGAGGCCTGCATACGCAGGTTGCTCTCTTGGACAGTCGTGTACAGTACGCGAGTTTCCCTTATACACAGTCGCGTACAAGCCTGGAAATAGGGATTTTTGGGCTAGGGTTTGCTTGTCCCTATCCTTTGGTGATTCATGTTTGCTAGTTGGCTTTCTTTATAATTACTGTGCAGTTAGTATGAAGACCTTGGTGATCACACTTTGTGCTTTCTCGTAAAGCCCTTGAGTTTCTTTTGTTTGGATTGCTTTCTGTTGGCATTTTGAAGTAGGTTGGCCTGTTTGGGTTATAGGCTGAAGTGTCTCTATCCGAATCAGTGATCATGGTTTTGGGCATTGTTTTTTCTAGTCTATCTTTTGATAGTGGTTGGTTTGTCACTTACCTTTGTGAGTTTACAGTGATTTCTTGTCATTGTACACACCCAAGCTAGGGTTTCCGGTCTTCCCTTGTTGGTTGATTCTTGGTTTTATTGACCTATTTACTTCAGTTTGCTTATTTTATATAGTTGATTTGATCCAAGCATACTCAAGTTTAGTGCATTTTAGGTGCATAGTAGAGTTTGAGCATTTTAAAAAGTGAAAAGAAAAACATTTTCAAGCTTTTGCATTTGCTTTTGCATAAGAAGTTTTCATTTCAGTTTTAAAATATAATCTCAAAAACTACAAAAACATAGTCTTAGTTTCTCTTTATCGCTTGCATTTGTTCATCAATATATATTTACAAAAAGAAAAAGAAGTTTGCTTTAATAGTGGCAATTTGCTTTGAAAAAAAATACACCTTTACTTTTTTATTTCTTATCAAGTCAAAAACACCATAGTTCATCACTCCATTTCCTTCTGAGTAAGAAAAATCCCTTTAAAATGAACGCAATAATTAAAACTTACTAGTAATTTTTATTTTTAGGGGCCTTTCACCTACTAGATTAGGCTAGACTTGTGGGATAGGAAGTGTAAACTTACCATAAGTTTTAAAATTCAGACGTAGTGGACCATCCTTTAGGTAAATACTTGACTTTATCAATTGTATCTAGGAAGATCCTCTCAAAAGAGAGTCAAGCACGAGGCCGCGTGGAGGCATTGGACTAAGGAGATAACCCTCTGATTCCTTGTCAAAACGTAAATTAGGAATTTTATGCATCTAGGGATTCTGTCCTAGACAGAGTTTCGGTCTCAGCTACCCTACCCATGCATACGAGTCAGGCTTGCGACTGTCCCCCCAGACTATTGGTATAGCTAAGGCAGCCTTTAGACTCTTGACATTTAGGGTTCATACCTAGGTAAACTGGAAGGCTATTTTTGGTTCACCTTGGACGGGCTTGGAAGGTAACCCTTGTTGTAAGTGTGGGAGGGCAGTGGGTGATTCCTCCACTTGTGCCTAAGAACCACTTCAAGGACGCCAAGTAATCGTTCTTCAGCTTTCCTCGGGAAAGCATATCTTTCACCCTTGATTGATTGTTTGAGGCTTTAGGATTTTTTTATAGTGTGTGCTTTGTGGTTTTGCTTGTGTTTAGTTGGCCTTAGGGTTTGATTTGTTAAATTTTCAATTGTGGAGGACCAACCTATAAGAAGGTCAAGAAGGTTGCAAAACCTTCCTCCTCTTGTCACATTGGAACCTCCACCTCCACCCCAAAGGCAGAGATTGGACATGAACGGTTCATTTGAACCGGTAGGAGTAAGTGAAGTTCTAGGTGAACCAGAACTTGTAGCTAACTGTTTTAATCTTGATACAGTTGAGATAGAAGACTTGTATACTGACGAGTTTACAAGTAATTTTAACACACCCTTGACTGATTTAAACGATCCTGTGATCGTTCAGGTTAGACCTTTTGATTCACCTATTTTAGGTGTTCCTGTGGGTAGGATTATGTCTTATGTGGGAGAAAGTTCTTTTGTGTTCACCTCAGCCATTCCGGTTGAAGGGGTACTACCTCCCCCGGTAAGTGCCCCTAGATCTAGTATACCTTCTACACCTTTGACTCCAGCGAGCCGGGTGGTCCAACCACCGGTTCACTCAAACCTAGCAGGTACTTCTGGTGATATGGTTTCTAGGATTCCTAATATACCTACTATTCCTTCTTCCTTCCCATACACTACCCAGAGTGGTACGGTAGGATCATCGGCTTTCATCCAAGGATTTCCTTGGAATGGGGGGCACATTCCCCCATCCACTCCGTACGTAGGCCCATCACCTTCTTATGTAGGAGTGCAGTTTGGAAATAATACCTCTTATGGGCAAAGTTTTCAAACTTCGATCTCGAATCCATTTACGAGCTCTCTCTTTTCACTATTTAGCAGAGGGATACTGTCTCCTATCTTTCAGACCCCAGTTTCGATTGGGACGGCCCAAACTTCTTATACTGCACCTCCCACTCACAATCCTATGGCTTACGGATGGAATCCATTTCAGAGTAATCTACCCAGTTCGCAACTGGTGGCAGGGGGCAACCGCACCTTTACCTATGGGCATTTGGGGGCAGGTCCCTCTAATCCCCAGGCTAGCACATTTAGTGCCCCGGTTCAACCCAAAATTCTGTTCCTGGCAACGTTAAACTTGCCAGATTTGTCAAAGTTGATGAATGAATCGGTGAGGCATGACCCCTTGTGGCCACCTGTTCCCACCAAATTGCCATTGGACATCCCTAAATTCAAGGGCAAAGTTGGTGAACATCCTGGGGCTCATGCGACCACATTCCATTTATGGTGTTCTTCGAATTCACTGAATGAAGATTTGGTTAGGTTGAGGTTGTTCCAGAGAACCTTAACAAGTACCGCGACAAAATGGTATATTGAGTTACCTTTTGCTGCTTTCAGTAGTTTCTGGGACTTGGCTAGTGCTTTTCTCATCCACTTTCAGCTTCTGGTTCGATATGATTTCGGAACGGACTTGTTATCTACCTTTAGGAAGAACAAGACTACCCACATCTCAGATAACATCCAAGAGTGGAGGAGGCGAAAGAGCGTTATAAAAGCCACTATCCCTCCCGAGTTCCTTCTAGAGTGGTTCCTTAAATCCCCGTTGCCCTACATATCTAAGGACGCATCTACCTCAGGAGTGACGAATGAAGAAGAATCCATTCTTAGGGCCCAGCAATTGGATTTGATTTATTCACAATCTAGGATCTTCTATGAGATTATCCCTAAGGCACCGAGGCCTATGCATGATGCAGAGAAGCCTAAGCCTGGACCCCAAGCCGATGGTGTGGTTGGGTCTGTCAACTCTCCCATCGTAGAGTCTTTCGCTAAGCAACTTCACCACTTGTCTGTCAAGTAGTCTACAATGGAGGAAGCAAAGGTTGCCCCCTCCACCCAGAGTGCAAATGTTTTTGCACAGACCTCTCAGAAGGGCAATCAGCAGCCCGGTGGGAAGAAAAAGAGAGGAAAGAAAGGAGAGGGAAACCAAAACAAGCAGAAACCGGCAAATAGTGTTGATGGGGGAAAAAAGAAAAGAAGAAGGTTAAGTTCCCATGTAAGTTGTGCCATGAGGACCACTTTACTCACCTTTGTCCCCTTATGGAACAAGCCCAGAAGCTGCTTAAAGCTCAACAACCGGTTGTCCTAAAGGATCCTTTTCCCCAAGGATAGAACTCAGCTTCAGCTTCTAATGTAGCAGGGGGCACTCAAAATGCCCCTGACCCAAATTATATCAACATGGCTTGATCTTTGACTTTGTTACAGACAAGGAATAAAAATTATGAGAAAGAGACTTCTAAGAAGGGTAAAGCTGTAGGTGAAACTTCTAACCCTCTCACAATAGAGAGGCCTGCTGAAAATATGCCGAAAAATACCGAAAGGTGTCTTCAAGAAGACCTTGCATAACCCTAATGCTAGGGCTGCTTCAAACTACTCCATGGTTGAATATTTATCTCAAACTCCGTGTGCAATGTCAGCTTTAGAGGTGTTATAGAGTTGTCTCGCTCAGCGGGATGCCCTCTTAGTAGCTTTAGGCAGCATGGACTCATCCAGTCTCATGGAGAAATTTCATTTGTCCAATGTTAAAATTTGCCTACCTTATCATGTATCCTTATCAATAGATGTCATCCATGGTGGAAAGACCATTGGAAGGGCAGTTGTTGATGAGGGTGCTTCTACATGCGTTATGCCCTTGACCTGTTGGAAAGCTCTCGGATCCCCAGAGCTGGTCCCGTCAAACACTCTACTTACTGCTTTCAATGGAAGGTCCTTCCGTCCGCATGGTATCCTGCCGGATTTTGAAATTAAGCTAGCAGGGAAAGTAGTGTCTGTTGAGGTGGAAGTGATTGATGCTCCTTTGGACTATAATCTACTTCTGGGAAGAAACTGGACTTATGTGATGTCCGCTATTGCGTCGGCCATTTTTCATGTAGTGGCTTTTCCACATGAGGGCAAGTTGGTTACTATTGATCAACTTGATTTTACTCGAAAAGGCCGTTTAGATTCTAATGAGTCCACTGTGCCATTGGTTGATCAGGTCAAACCTGCTACACAAAGCTTGGGGGCTGGAATGTACACATCACTGATGGGCACATTTGATCTTCCAGCCCCGGTTAATTATACTAGTTCTACTAGTGTGGGGAGGTCCATAGCTATGGTTGTTGATAGGACTGATCCTTGGGTTCTCCCATCCCCCCAAGAACCAGAAGTGCCCTTATCGGCAGTGGAAGTAGCTTATAAAGCTATCACTCAAGCCACTGTTTATCCCATTTCGGATCCTCTTACAGTCTCGGAGGATCTCGAAGAAGTCTATTTGCCTGCATGGGAAAAAAACTCTTCGCACTCTACATATTGTTTAGATATGGTTTTACCTTCCGATGAAGCCATTTTGGAAGCCATGAATGGAAATGGTAAGATTTGTGGGGATCTTCACCATCGATCCCATTTTCTTCCAGAACTAAGCAGAATAGATAATCAAGAGTTTTGTTTGAGACTGTCAGAAGATGTTGATATACCTATCAATCCCTTACCTAGGGAAGGAATGTTTGCCGAGGGGAATATGGCAAATATTTCCACCACTATACCTATTAACATCTCTGTAAACCCTGATGGTGTGGAAAACATATACATAGGTGCAAACTTCTCTCCTAAAGAGAGTGCTATCTATACTACCCTGTTTAAGGAATTCCGTGATGTCTTTTCCTGGTCATATGAGGAGATGCCAGGCATTGATCCATCGATTGTTGAACACAAAATCCAAACATATCTTGATGCCAAACCGGTTCGACAAAAGTTAAGACCTGTTAACCCGCGCAAAGCGGTGGCTATGAAGGCCGAAGTTGAAAAGCTGTTGAAGGCTGGTTTTATCTATCCCACAGCTTTGACAGAATGGGTATCCAACCCTGTTCCTGTTGATAAGAAGCAAGGGACTATCCGAGTCTGTACTGACTTTAGATATTTGTATAAAGCTTGTCCTAAGGATAACTATCCAACACCATTTATAGACCAGATTATAGATGCTTGTGCGGGAAGTGAGGTGTTCTTGTTTATGGATGGTTTCTCCAGATGCAATCAAATTCAAATAAAACCGAAAGACCAACATAAAACTGCTTTCATTTGTCCTTGGGGTACCTTTGCATACAAGAAAATTCCCTTTGGATTGAAAAATGCTGGGGAAACCTTTCAACGGGCTATGAACTTTTCCTTCCATGATATTAAAGCCATTGTCGAGCCATACCTTGATGATCTTCCTGCACATTCTCGTAAGAGGATTCAACATCCAGATCACTTACGGTTGATATTTGAGAGATGCAGATATTATAAAATCCACTTGAATCCCCACAAGTGTATATTCTACGTCGAGTCAGGGCAATTGCTCAAGTTCATTGTCTCTGATAGAGGCATCCAGGTGGATCCATTAAAATTTGAGGCCATTGTAAATCTGCCTCCTCCTCGTTCTATCAGGCAGCTTCAAAGCCTGCAAGGAAAGTCTAATTTTCTCCGACGTTTTATTGTTAACTATGCCAAGATTACTAAGGGTTTCATGCACCTGCTCAAACAGGACACCCCATTTATATGGGATGAAACTGCACAACTTGCTTTTGAGGCATTGAAAAAATCTTTGTTTTCAGCACCCTTACTGCGTCCGCCAGATTATTCTAGGGATTTTATATTGTATCTGGCTGTGTTTGAGTCGACCATTGGGGTAGTGCTAGTCCAGGAGGACAATAAGCTCGTAGAGCATGTCATTGAGAAATTTTCCTTAGCAGCTGTTTATGCTATTCAGAGGTTACGTCACTACATTTTACTGAGGACCACAACAGTAGTGGCGGATGTGAATCTGTTTCAATATAATTTGTCCCGATGGATTGTTGGGGGAAAATTCAACAAATGCATAGTCATTTTCCAAGAGTTTGACTTGGATTTTCAGTTCGCTGAGTCTAAAAAGTCCTTAGTTTTTGTTGAGCTTATAGCAGAATTTCCTACTGAAGAAGATGTAGCCGTTGAAGATGACTCATTCCCAGATGAGCACATCTTTTTGATATCCACCTCTGATCCTTGGTATGGGGATATTCTTATATATCTCCAGACTTTGAAGTATCCTGTAGCTTCCTCATGGGAGGAACGATGTAAGTTACGCCTTCATGCCAAGAACTACCTCATCATAGGAGATACATTATATCACAGAGGGGTAGATTCCATTTTTGCGTCGATTCCTTACCCATGAGGAAGCGGAGATTGTCCTGAATGATTCCCATAGTGGAGCGTGTGGGGGTCATTTATCTGGGTTAGCAACGGCCCAGAAGATACTACGTGCCGGTTATTTTTGGCCCACGATCTTCAAAGATTGTGTAGAAGCAGTGAAGCGCTGTAATCCTTGTCATCTTTACACCAGGAAAATGCGGTCACATCCCACTCTGTTATTTCCCGTTGTCTCGGTAGGCCCTTTTATGAAATGGGGGATTGATTACATGACATGCAGCCCAGCCTCAGCTGGGGGGCATAAATACATCATTGTCGATGTTGACTATTTTATGAAATGGGCAAAGGCAATGCCTACTTTCAAAGCCGACGGGGAAACAACATCTTTCTTCATATTCAATCAGATTATAGCACAGTTTGGTGTACCAAAAGTGATTGTCACTGACCATGGCAGTCATTTTTAAAATAGCATGATGATGGAACTGACCACTATGCTCAGATTTAGACAAGAACATTCATCTTTGTACTATCCGCAAGCAAATGGTCAGGTTGAGGCTGTAAACAAAACTTTAAAGACTATCCTTAAACGTACAATTGATGCAACCCATTCTAACTGGTACATCATGCTATACCCTGCTCTTTGGGCCTATCGAACTAACGTAAAAATTGCTACGGGTTTCTCCCCCTTCCAACTCGCTCATGGAGTGGAAGAAGTTACCCCGATTAAGTGTGAAATCCCGTCTCTAAAAATAGTTATTCATATGTTAGCTAATATGATAGAGCTTGAGGAATGTCTAGTACATTTAGAACACCTTGATGAACAACTTAGAGATGTGCTGACTACTAATCAAGCTCATAAGAATAGGGTCAAAACTCAATATGATAAATCGGTCAAACCTCGGGTTTTGTCTGAGGGGGAACTTGTCTTGCTTTGGGACCAAGACAAAGAACCCCTGGGGGTAGGAAAATTCAAGGCCATGTGGTTAGGACCTTATGTCGTGTCGAAAGTCTTGAAGAAGGGCGCGTATGAGTTAATTGATTTTGATGGGAACAAGCTGCCTGAGCCTAGAAATGGGCTCTACCTGAAGAAGTACTATGCTTAGGCTTAGCACTTTTTCTTGTATGTATTTTTATGTACATTAGGTTGTTGATTTTATTTTTTATACCATTTGCTAGTTGTTGTAGATGTCTTCTGAAAGGTATATAGGGTTTGCTGATGCCGCCATTCGCCACACTTGTAATCTAGCTTCAGTAGCATGGGTCATTTATTCTCCCTCAGGACAACTTGTTGCCGCAGGAGGCACTTGCTTAGGTCCTGCTTCTAATAATGTTGCTGGGTATAGGGCTATAATTGAGCTTCTGTGGGATGATTTGTCACGTGGTATCACCCAGCTCGAAGTCTGTCTGGACTCTCAACTGGTGGTTTCTTAGCTCAATCGAGCTTATCAGGTGCGAAATCCTATTCTATTACGTCAGTTCATGCAAATTAGGTTATTGGAAAGAAATTTTGAAGTTATTATATTCAATCACATTCCAAGAAATTAGAATTCATTGACTGATGCATATGCTAATTACATTTTAGATTGGAATCTAACACACATTTCATAAAAATATACAGCACACATATAAAAACCACTTGTAAATAAATCGACAACAATATATATATATGTAAGTATCTGTCAATAGATAGGTCGATTATGATCCTCAGATCCTGTCATAACTGTATAATATACAAAAATATACAAAATGTGGATCGCAGTCCATCAAAATGTCCTAGATCTAAGCAGGACCACCCTAGTCACTTGGACCACCTTGGTCCCCATGGTCTCTCTGTACTTTGGCTTCCTCGGCCTCTTTAGCTTCAGCAGCCTCCACAACATCTATGTATACAAGAACTGCTCTGGCTACTCGCCTCAAAAGGCATAACCAGACAGGCGGAACCCCAACTACGAACTCCTGCATGACAGCCGGGATATGCTCTATCCGCAAGGTGGGGACTCTTTGGGTAAGCCTGGCTAGCTTCCCCTCTAGAACCCTGATCAGCCCCAGGTCTTCGCCTATGACAGGATGAACAAACATGCGTGGATGCCCCTCAGGGCGGACCGGTCCAATATCTGCATTTTGACATGTTTATAGGATTAATACTTGTACACATATGTATATATCTATCATTTTAAAATTCATAAAAATTTTAAAAATGTTAAAAATTAAATTTTTTTTTACCTAGTTCTCCCCATGCTCCTCCTGGAGGGAGGACAAGGTCTGGATCACCTCAAAAGTCCATGCCGGCATATGGAAACTTTTCTAGTGCCGGTAGCTGTCGCTCCCACCAGATATAGAAATCATCATCGTATACACTCTGCACTGTGTCTCCTCCTCCTTGACGGAGGAAGATGTCTCCCCATCTGCTTAGCCTCAGCTGACATGGAGATCTGACTGGTAGAGGTATGGCAGGGCTCAACCTTGGTACTCTCTCTCGAAGAAGGCAACCAATATGCTAGAATACCCAAAGTTCTTTCGCCTTCCTCTCTTGCAATCAGAGAGTTGTCTTTTCATGATAGGGACAACTCTCGAACACCAATCATAGAGGGAACCATGCATATAATCCACTGCCAACCTCATTTGGTTTCGTGTAGCTAAATGTAATGAGGAGGATCCTGCAATCCTCACGATGGTGCTCGTCAGTACCTGTACTGTGAAATCACGGATATGTGCAATAGGGACACAAGTCCCTCTCTTCTGGGTACCTGGTGTGCAAAACACATCTATGTAGTTCTGACACTTAAAGGGTCACCACCCCTGCCAGTGCCCTCTAAGTTGACTGGTGCTCCTTGTCGTGATAGACCGGTAATGAAATACATGTCCTCGGTAGTAATCTCCAAAGTCTCACCCTGTAGGTCAAACATCCGTAAATCATGATCCCAATAGTTTATCATGAACTCCAATAGGCGAACATTGGACCGCATGGGTGATGTGCAAAAGAACTTTAATAACCCACTCGTTCGCAATGCATGTATGGTGGGCACACTTTGGAGCGCTTCTTGGTCCATTGTTTCATGTTCCTGTTCCCTCCATTCCAACACCATCTTCACACCTAGCAAAACAAGTAATTTGATTCATCAATTTCATGTAAAATTTCAAATTTTTTTGCTTATAATTAGTCTTTTATCCTTCACGTAGTACATGTGACTGTCTAGTTAGACATGTCGCATACTGTACGTGACTGTCTCTATAGGCAACCCGTGTACAGAACGCATGTACGCGAGTCTTTAAACTGTGAACCCGCATACGCGCCGTGACATGCTTTAGGATGCTGTTAATAATGAAATTGGGACTCAAAATTAATAACTGCTAGGATCAAAATGAAGAGCTCGGGGTGTAGGCTTACCTGCAACTTGCGGAATTTGATTTCGTCCACTAGATTGTCCACAACAATCGAATGGAGGTAGAGGTAAAAACTTGCTTCTTATGGCTAAAAATTCTAAATGATGAGTTTTGTTTTGATTTTCAACTATTTATAGAAATTTTATTTCTCCAAGTGGGTTTTTTCCTATAGTTTGAAATCTACTCAACTAATACCATATTTATTTTTGCCTTGAAACAGGTTTTTCATCATTATAAGGTGTTTTTTGCTCCAATAGGGTGGTTTTGTTGTTTCCAATGCATTTTTGGCATCTATACTCAATCCACATTAACCTTAGCAATCAACATTTTTCCACGAACTATGGTATTATAAACCATTAGTTCCCTATTTTTACCATTGTTCTTCCGTTGATAGGACCCTTTTTTCATGAGTATCTTCCTTTAAAGCCTATGTTGTCCTTTGATACTCATGCCGCAACTATTTCAGGTATAGGGGTATCCTTTTAGCTATTTTTCACGCCAAATAGAGATTCTTTGGAATCTCTTTTTACAAGCTATCCCATTATAGGACTCCCCACCCTTATGGAGTTTCTTTAGGCCCAGGTCTGACTCCTTCAAAACAGACTTGACTGCCGAGTTAACTTGTCCATTCAAGCTCGTTAAGAATATGTGAATGGGAATCCACATCGGTGGTAGGTTATCTATTTCTCGGACCATGCGGAATAATATGAGAAAAGATCCCTCTCTTTTCTATTTGAATTGAGAAGAGTATTCTCAGGCATAGGTTTATCACTTTTCCGAACTTGAGGGACTAAATTTACGGAAAAGGAACACCCGGTATGAGCTTAGTTTTCTCTTTTTCATGCTCTGGACCTAAACATGAAAATTATTCCGAGTGTACTTTGTGTCTTTTTCATGCTTGTTAAACACTTAAGAACAAAGAAATGAGTTTATTGTTGTAAGCCCCATTTCTCGTAATCAAATGGATCTTTTCGAGTGATCTTGCTTTCCTTCACACTCGTAAAACTCAAGCTATTTTATGCTATTTTGGAAGGAGTGATGGGTAGGTGGTAATTTAACATTTTTCGGACCTTCCTGACTAAGTATGAAAAATGTTCACCTTTTCTTCTACGAAAGTTAAGAGAGTTCTTCTGAGGTATGTTTTATACTTTTTCGGCCTCGGGAGACTAAATTTGACGAAAAAGGACCCCCCTGGAGTCTTCTTTGGAGTTTTCAGACTCTCTAAATGTGAAAACACCAACTGAGCATGTACTAATTCGGGCTCATTAAATCCAGGAATCAGTGACACTATCAAGCATTATTTTCCCGTCTCTTCAAGCTTGTTAAAAAATGAAGAGGGATCCGAGTTGACTTTCCTGGACTCGTTAAAATTTAACAGGGAAGGAAAGGAAGAAGTTTTCTCTTGTTTTCATTAGTGGCAGCATGCCATCCTTGAACATAGCACTCTCTGTTTTTTCTGATACCCATGTCTCAGTGTTCACTTTTCGTTCAGCTATTACTTTGAGTTTCCTACTCCTCCTCTTGTCTGTTATACCTAGGGAATCTGATCATGTCTCCTACATGACAGATAAGTCTAGTTGTTCTATATATGAGTAAAATGCTGCCTTGGGTCATCTCTGTGTCGTGCTCAATGTTCAAGGATTCAAACCAATGTTTGATCTTTCTCCTGATCCCATCATTGTTATATTTGTTATCTATTGTGTCTCCCTTCTTTTACCCAGTTCCTAGTCAGTCTTGTGATCCGTTGGAGGATATATTTCCTTCCTTATCATAGCATGGTTCAGTTTCAGTACATCCTAATGACGAAGACCTAGAGTTTTGATGATCATACCTCAGGATTCACTTTCATCATTGGTGAATTCCTTTGCTTCAGTTGTCGATTACACCTATTGATTGACAAACTGTTGAATCCTTTCCATGTTCAACTTCAGCCTACATTTATTCACATGGCTTGGATTGTACTGGTTCTTTGGGATTGTTTATGAAGACCTTAGTTCCACACCTATGAACTAAGTTGTGCAAGATTATGTTCCATTTATGTACACAGCTTCCAGATCTTTGAAGACTCATCATTATTGTATATTGTGGCTTTGATCCACCTTTGTAATATACGTGGTTTTGTACCCATATCATATGATGTACTCAAATATTGTAAAGGAGCTAGTGTTCCAGTATATTGAACATAGCATCCTCAGATATGAGTTTGTATATGACATTATTATGTATTTGTTTCAGGTACTTCCTCTACTCCATTGGATTTCTTAGTTCTCCAAAGATAATGTTTATAATGTATTTCGGCCATCGCTTCCCTTTGACCTCACACATTAGGGGGCATCTGTTATCTACCTAAATGGAACTTCTTCATTCGAGTGCCGACATTCCCTATGTTGGCACACAAAAGGACATTTATGGATTGAAGGTTGCCTAAAACACTATAGATGGGCATGTTATGAACTACATTTATCATCCATCCAGCTGGTTATTTTTACCTTTGAATATGTCAAGTGTTGTACGCGCCTTTTCCTATATGCAGATTGCGTACATATGCACCTTTTATTATCGCATGTCGCGTGTTGTACGCGAGTATTTGTTATTGCATCCTGCGTACAGATCTGTACGCGGGCTCCCCTTAGAGAAAATCGTGTGTCATATGCGGGTTGCCAGTATTAATACCCGCATACGCCTTCGTTTGGCATTAAAAATAATAATTCGTGATTATTTGAGATTTGTTAAGCCCTTAACTATAACAATGGGGGCTTCACTTGTTTACCAATATCCGATCACGTTAGTTCATATTGTGGGTTTTAAAATTATTAAAAATTGAACCAATATATTGCAGGTATTGGGGGGATGAGGGGCTTAATGTGGGGGTGGGTAGGGTTGTTTATAAGGATTGGGGTATAGAAAGGGGTGGGGAGGAGGTTTTAAGTATTGGGAGGGGGTTTCAACAAAAA
This sequence comes from Pseudotsuga menziesii, assembly GCA_001517045.1. NCBI lineage: Eukaryota > Viridiplantae > Streptophyta > Pinopsida > Pinales > Pinaceae > Pseudotsuga > Pseudotsuga menziesii. Next base: position 214,572 of record LPNX011034352.1, on the reverse strand, counting down.
TATTTTGGGTCAATATCTCTGGAAATTAAGGGTATTCTTTAATATCCCACGATCGCACGTGCTATGTGAGATGTTCACTAAGTGAAGTCCCCGTGACTATAACCATCTTAACTGTCTCAACCTCCTCAACCCTTGAAACTGCCTTATTTCACTAAGTATAAATTAAGGCCTTGGAGAGGGTATTAATCAATCATACTTGGAGAGCAAATTTATGCTGGTGGTGTCTATTCAGAAGTCTTTGGAGTAGTGTAACCCAGAATCCTTTGGTTGCAGAGGAGTCCTTGTCTCAGGCGTTGGGTTGTAATCCAAACTCATTCACTATTGTTAATAAAGAGAATCCTTCTTCCATATGTGTTTTGAATGTCTTTCATGTATCATGGTTTGATGAATACTTATGATTAAGCACTCAGTATATGATTTATATAACCTATTTTATATACATGTATCATCTTGCACTTGGAGGATTTGCTCTTTACAGGTGAAGGAGAAGCATCCCTGAAAGCTTTGGAGGAGAAACAGAGCAGAAGAGGACAAAGCTAGGATCAGCCATCGTGCATCGGGTGAGTCTTTTCTATCCTCTTGTTTCCTTTCTGTATTTCTAAAAGTCGATTGCCTGCAAGTTTTATGAGTATGTTGGTAACCCCAGACCTTCAGTTATAAGGTGTTTATTCCTGTACAACACCTGGTAGTCTTCTAACACTGCACAAATTTTGGGAATGACCCCTGCTTTCTGACCCATAGTTTCATATTCTCAATAATGAACATATTCCCCTGTCAATGGCCCAATTATGTCTTTGATCAAGCATCCATCCTATGCTTCACAACCTGCATAGATACACCATCTAGATGTGCTTCAATACCATCTTCATATGGTGTCCCTTCATTCATAAAAAAATGAAGTTTTACTTTCATGATTTATTCTTCTAAGGTGATTTGCTCTCCATCAAAATACAACCTTGATTCTGCTTTATAGAAATGTCCTTGTACATTTATTTTTCTTCTTTTATCTTCTTATTGTCTTCAACCAACTGCCTTAGGGGAACGAATATCTGTTTCAGCAAATTTTTCAACTTTCCTTCAATTAGGTTTCCTTCCGACGTGTCGGAAAATTTTTCCAAATTTGTCCGACAGGTATCGACAAACTTCTTCTTCTTCATTCGATCGACAAACTTGCCACCCTGTTGCCGTTGCAGAATTTTTTTTAGTTTTCTTCCAATGGCAGAAACTTGCTGACTCTTCCGCCATTGTGGAAAAAAATTTACTTTTCTTCCGACGTATCAGAAAAATTATGAACTTTCACCTGATCAAAACTTGCCAATCTTTCTGCACCGCGTCGAAAAAATTCTCGGGTTTATTCCGATGGGTCCTTCCGTCGTGTCAAAAGAATTTCTGAATTCCATTCGTTGCGTCGAAATTTTTTTTGACTTCCGTCCACTGCATCATGTCGAATTTTTTTTTGACTTCCATCCGTCGCGCTGTGTTAGATCAGATCTCAACTTCCACCCACCTCGCATCAACTCAAACCTCGATACTCTTTCAATGTGCTCAGTCGACATTTCAACCAATTTCACAAAAAATTTATGATTCCATACTTGAAAATTTTTCAGAAATCTTCTTTCTTTCATCGGTTTCATCCTTTGTGTCGCTGAAAACCAGACAACACAACCAACGAATCGACTCAGCTTCACTCGATTCTTCTTGCCGACACTGTTGATTCAATGCATCGGTTTCCATTGTCACTTCTCGTCAACGCCGTCAGTGAAATGTTGCCGACTACTCCGACATGCCTCAGTTGTATTCTCTGTCGACTCCCTCTTGCCAATGCATCCAACAAATCGACTCATTTTAGCTTTCTCAACCGCCACAAAAAAAGAATGCTCAACACTTAGAAAAATATGAGTTTTTCTTGTTGCTGTTATCTTCTTCCTGCTGAACAGAGGCTGACTTTTCATGACCCATTGAGGCCCAAATATCCAACCAACGCTCTAATACGACACTGTCACATCCCCACCCCTCATACCGATGATGGAGAGGACATGACTACGACATTGCTACTGTCAAAAGGGAAATCTAGCCCCATGAACGTGATAATAAAATTTGTTGACATAAAAACATAAAAAGGCATAAGACATGTAAATACAATGGAAGCAAATACATTCATTTCATTCAAACATTCATTGTTCATAAATAATTAAACAAATAGTTTGCAAAGATTAAGCACAAGAATACTTATCTTGAAAAGAAGCAGGCACACAACTAGTTACTTTGCTGCAATGTTCCACCCAACCATAGGACAGTGTGCTCATCAATCTCTCAACATCACTGCCACCCCCAAGCTGGGCATGATTCCACAAGAAACTAGGGAACAACAAGCTCACACCTAGCCAAAACCATACATCCACGGTCAAGCCAACACACCCTTGGGTTTCATAGACTATTCAACCAAGCCAATAAGAGATTGGGTTTCACAGGCTTCTAAGGAAACAATCCAATTACATAGTGGTTCCTTGGACTTACTCAGCCAAGCCTAAATTCACATCAAACACACATACAACCAAATAACAGGTGGTTTCCTTGGACTTACTCATCCAAGGAAACACCAGCATGCACTTCACAGCAAAATACCATTGTTGGGTTGTAGAGAAACGTTTGGCAACCACATACATAAATGGAAGATGGGGAAAAACAACCCAAGTGACCAAATAATCTCAGAAAATGTTTGATGGACTTCCAAAGGAAAAAACAGCCTCTATTCACACCCAAATCATGGGTCTACCCTCCCACCCACAGAACATAACCCAAAGGGGTGGGTTTGCAACCCAAACAAACTGGTAAGAAGGGAAAAAATGACCCAGGATGAGCCATTCATTTCAGAAACGTTCTACGGGCTTCACATGGGAAAAAGTGACCCCTTCATTCCCCCAGTCCTAGATCGACTCTCCCATTAACTCTACAACACCCAACAAAGACAAAATTCCCCAACCGTGTGAAGGAGGGGACAACAAAAAAATGCCTAGGAGAGATCCCAGCTGCTGGACATTAGAAAAACCACTTCCAATCCATGGGAAAAACACAAGAAACTATTGTAACTATGAGGAAAAATGCCCCGAGCTCCAGCCCCCACATGAGGAAGATAGAACGTGAATGCATAATGGGTGAGTGAGTCAATTTTGGGTTCTTACTTTCCCATTAAGCCAAAAAAAAAATTTCTAAAATGAGTGCTCTGCCCTATTCAAAATTGACCCCCATTCCTTGTCCATTCCCATGCAATAAATTCCCCAACCAACTTCTAGATGACTGGGCACAAAAGGACAATGGATAGTTGACCACTCTATGGGTTTTCCCTTAGAAATTTGTATTTTCCCCATTGGCTCAAGGGTTTGAATAATCCCCCCCTATTCTTTGTGAAATCATGCCCCATCTCTTTAACGTTGCGGCACATAGCTAGTTGTGGTATTTTATTAATTTGCATTTTACATGATGTCTCAAAACATACTATTCTTGGCTAGCACATAAACCATTGGCATCGATTTTAATCATTGAAACATAAAACACTAAATATATGGTGGGGCCTTTTTCTTGAGCTCCACACCATGATTTAATACAATATTTACATCCTATGCAATTGAATACCATGGGGTCAAAATCGGGGTGTTACCAAACCCAACAATGTTAAGAGTGAAAATGTGTTTGTAAATGGGATTAGATAATTATATTAATGTCCAAATTAATGACAAAAAAGGCACGTCAACAGGATTGAACAAAAATGTACAACTAGTGATAAGCAATTGCATGAGTAGAAAAAGCTACTTTGAAAGCATAAAGTAAGCTGAACTAACAGATACGTACACAAATACTAGGTTTGGTTGCCAGAAAGAATGGTTGAAAGAAGTTCCAGAATGAGCAACTCTGATAATGGATGCAACACAATGAAATTAGAATCTCCACCAACTACAACAGACTCCCTCATAACTGTAGCGCGACCACTAGGTTATTTTTCATTAATTGATCTCAAGCCACAAAGAAGCTCCACTTAAATTATTCAAATTCAAATCCACTTTTAATGATGTCGACATGTATTATTTTTCCTTGTTCTAAGGATGAAAGTATGGTACATTTACAGAGGAGACATTATAGCATTCCATGACCCCAGATCCTCTATGCTTGCACAGCCCACATACATTGTAACAAGGGAAGTCATAATACAAACATTCGATTAAAATCCAGTCTTAACTAATCACTGGAAAATTACCCCTAATTTAATGTATGCCAGACTCAAACAAAGAATATATAGCAGTCATATCCATGATTTGAAATAGGACTGTAGGTAGGAACAAGTGCAAGGGTATCATTTAAACCTGACATATGTGAAGTGGGATGCTTGTCGGGATTAGTAAACAGAGTTTTATGCGAAGGTTTTTAAATAAAAAGGATGATGTGTTGTTGCTTTCCAACATCAATCGATAGAAGGATTTTTTATGTGAAGGTGGGCAGAAACATCAGAACAAATCGTCCCTGCAAATCCACGAAAACCACAAAAACACTACAAACCCATGAAAAACCTGCACATGCCCTATGCTCCCTCCATGAAAACCATTTTCATCTCCAACACTGCAAACCCACAAAAACCAGTAAAACCCTATGTGTGCCCTATGCTCTGTTAGTGAAAACCATTTGCATCTCTAACACTGCAAACCCATGAAAACCAAAAAACCGTGCAAACCCACGAAAACCACAAAACCCTATGTGTGCCCTATGCTCCCTATGAAAACCATTTTCATATGGCAACTATTTGCAATAAAAAAATCCCCCAATGTATTGGGGTATTTATATAATAAATAATATAAGCCCTTATACCCTTATTATATGCTCAATATATTGTTTTTTTATTTTTTTATTTTTTAACCCCCAATATGAACGAACGTGTTATAATATTGGTCCGTCAGCGACGCACCGGGTACATATAATCTCAGACATGCATATGGACGAGGTAGGCATACCTGTGCTCGTAACAATGTTTCAATATAAAATGGGGATCAAGGCTCAAATAATGGGAGCCTATCGATACATATATACAGTTCGTAGTACACAATGGTGGCCTCAATGGGAGGCTGAATATGAATATTGATATGAAGAACTAGTACATAGGAACAATGTAATTCTCATGGAATCCAATATTACAACAACTGAAACTCTGTTGAATCTTGAGGTGTACACATTTGTATGGACTCAATGACTGAGAGTCAGAATCTCTAAGGCACACTAAACAACATCAAGTAGTGTAGATACACGGAAGCATGACATTGAGGGGATTCCAAACATTGTCTCCAACACAACCCATAATTCATAAGGGAGATGAAATTGTATGGTTGCCAAGATTAGAATCACCAATGTGCTAGATTCACGTGAAAACTGGGGTCTTCGACCAAATAATGAAGGAACCAATACCATATATGAATCTCAAGTGATTCTTCACGGTGCGATAATGTAGCTGAAGTTGAGCATGTGAGACACAACCAAACTGAAAGGCACTAAGGAATCCTTTCAAGTGGTCCAAGGAACTCATCAGTGAGGTGGATGAAACCATGATACATGGAGCTCTAGGTCTATCCTCTCGAATAAATGTGTTGATGTTGACAAAGGGATATCTGCAATGACCAAGGCAATGAGGTTTCCTTGATAGAAGCATGAGGGGGACAACCAAATTTATGGAATAGTCAGGGGACTGAGATACTGAATGGGGAATAGGAGAAAGGAAGTACGTGGGACCCAAACTTCTTTTTTTTTGAGTATGATGGCAGGGATGACCTAGCAGTAGATGATACTAACTCATGGGGAGGGGATCATATTTGTGAAAATGAGAAGATGAATGCAATAGGAGATACTCACGGAAGTAACTGGACAAGTGATATACAGGGGATCCAAGGGAGACACATCACAAAATACTTTGAACAAAGACAACCCAATTGTGGAAAGTTGACATAATGGGAGACTATATGTAATATGTGTGGGAACCTAGATTCACCATTTTGGGCCTTCTTCATGGTTTAAGGAGCTCGAAGAAGGGATAGAAGTATGATCAATATGATACTATCTTATGGATTTTTCTCGATCCCAAGATGGTAAATGCTCAATGGTTTTTCATGTTTAGAGAGTCTGAAAACAGGAAGAAGACTCCAGTGGAGTCTCTTTTTTGTACAGTAGTATCCTAAGTTCGAAAAAGGATAAAAGTGTACAAAGGAAAGTTCTCACAGCCGAAATGGGTAGAGAGATTTCTTTTCCATGGGTAGTCCAACTAGGCCTAAAAAGGTTAAACCTATACTGATTGGACTATCATTCAAATATTTTTACAAGGATGAACGAAACCAAGTTTGCTCGATAATATTTTCTATATGAGAGGGATCAAAAAGAGCTTAAATACAACCCATAATGAGCTTTTTTGTAAGTTACAGTCCCAATGTCTGCCAAAGCATAAAATGATACAGAGGGAAATTTTCCTAGATGGAAGGTTATAAGTTGGTCCTTTTCTTTAAATAGTTTATGTAGTCTGAAAAAGGATAAACGAGGCCACATAGAAACCTTATCAAATACTTTAACGAGTGTGAAATAAATCACGCATGCTCGACAATCTTTTAATTCTTTTAGGAGTCAGAAAAGAGCTTAACATAAACTTTGCAATGGTCAGTTAAGAAAGGAGAAAGTGTTCGATGTACCAAAAGGGATGATGCTGTTAGCATGGATGATATGAATAACAATGGAACACTAGTGAGGCTTCCTTGTGGGACGGTGGATGGAAATAAAATAAGGCCAAGTGTGCAATATGGATGGAGCGGATGGCTCATGAACATGCCAATACATACAAGGTTTGATTTTCCTGGTGACATGCAAAGCGAGGTGACTCCAGGAAATGGCCCAGAAAAAAAGGGAGGAAGGAAGTCTCATAGGTTGTTTATTCAGCCAGGAGTGTTTTGCACAGTGGTGGTAGCTTCTTATCCTTAAAGAGGACTATCCATATGCTGGGATGGACTACCAGGGAGATCCGGAGATGCCTCGATCTCTAGGACATGTTAGGGGACCTGACGGTACGTATATATGACTCTTTGTGGTTTCAGTCATACATAGTTTACTAGCATAGTGGTAGCTAGATCATGTGTGTGATATATACTGATGACATACTGTGTGTATGTGTAGATGTGGGATTGCACCCTCCACTGGGGTACCAACGGCGCAGGGCATGGTGGAGGTTTTAGCTCCACCCACTCACGTGCATAGGAGGTAGCATAGTGTCACATTGGACTCACTGCGAATGGACGTGGAGTGACTATTGGAGAGGGTTAGCGACTCGTGGTAAAAACGACGCAAAACAAGAAAGAAAAACTATGATACATGGGTATACAGGTTGGTTGACTTAGGCTTAGAATCTCTTGAGGTAAATCCCATTGCGGAGATTCTTGAAGAGGTAACCGTCAAATTCAACAAGGAGATATGCCTCCTTGTCGAGACATCAATGGATGACATAAGGGCCATACTACATGAATTTGAACTTCCCTTTTCCAGTCTTATCGTGGGCTTGGTCATAGACAAGGACAAGGTCTCCCTCACTAAAGGTGCATAGGTGGACATGGAAGTCATAGTGGGACTTGAACCAGGTCTTAGCCACTTCGATCATTTGGAGAGAAGGACGCCGGTCCTCATCAGTTTGTTCAAGCATAAGTAGGCGTTTTTATAAGGATGAGGTATCAAGTAGAATTTCGATAACAAGGCGTAGTGACATAATCTAGCATTCAATGGGAAGAACCAACTCCACACCGCATACTATGTGAAATGGGGTAAAACTGGTGGTGGTTTTGAGGATCTCTCCGTCGTCATGAAAGTGGTGTTGAGATAGACCAGGATGATCTTCTACGGTCGATAAGGGGGAGAGGAAAACTGGAAGTAGAGATCCTGTAAATGGTATTATTGGTGTTCGAGGAAGAGGTTGGAGGGGGGATCTCCTCAAGGACAATGATTTTGAACTCACGAGAGTGCTTGCGAAAAGACCGGTACTGAGGCAAGTTTGGGCAATGGTGGGAAGAATGACCATATATGCCACAATAATAAGCATACCTTTCAGTAACATGGGCGACTGCACTCATTTGAGGAAATGGTCCACTGACTCGACGGTCTGGTTCTCTAGTCATCTACACTAATGGTTGTCAAAAAGTGGGACTGGATCCAAGTGGGTATGGATCAAGCTCAACATACACCGTGGGAATGACATGGCAAAAATATGAAAATAATGGTGAAAGGAGAAAAGTAATATTATGAATGAATGACAAAAAGTGTTTGTCGTAAGACCTTCACAATGTATTTATAGGACAATCCAAGAATTTTTGACCCATGGTATTTTATTGTGCATGATATTTGTCCATGGATTTTGACCCATTCTCATTTAAGGGTGTTTTGGTCCTTTTTGGAGAGAGTGGGGATAAGTCACAGTAAATGCTCAACATCCCTTCATTTATGGGGGAATGAATAATAATGTTTTGGACGATATTTGGTCGAATTTTAGTTGTGAAGATCAAAATGGAGGAAATAATGGTGGGATAATGATATATAATTATGGTTTAGACCATAGAGAGCTAGGTGAACAATTTTTAGTGTTAAGGGTGAATCCATGAAGATGGGTGTCTATTTTGGGGGGTCTTATGAGAAAATAAAGTTGATTTTTTCATGTTTTTCAACTTTGGGCAAACGAAAGTGATATTTTCGTTTAGAATTTCACTTTCAAGTAAAAACAAAACTTTTATAGAATTATGTTAGCTTTCTATTCATAATTTTTGAATTTTTTTTATTGAGATTTGATATGTCGTTTCGGAAAATGTTTGGCAGTGTGTCCTTATAAAATGAAAGGACTAAAAAATATTCATGTTTGGTTGCGCCCGTAAAATCATTGTTAAAGTCGTGTTTTGAAAAAAACAAATATGCTATGACAATATACACACAATATACTATTGCGATGACTATAAATTTGTAACCAACATATCTATATACTAATTATAATATTTTTTTGAATTCGATCAATGGGAACACCTTGTTGGTTTTAAACATGTTTTTGGTTGTGCCACTTTTCTCTCAATTGACTATAAAACTTAAAAATCTACGAATACCCTTTTGAAGTAGACACTCCAATTAAGTGCACAATATTTGTTTCAATTTTTTGGTGTTGTATTTTTAAAGTTATATATTTTTCTTTTCACCACATTTTGAAAGATATGAAACTAAACTTGACACATGTTAAGAAACAAAAAAAATAAAAATATTGGATCTCACCTATACACAACAAAATCTATACCTACGGAAAGTATGTTTAATGACGAAACTAAAGGTATCAAGTCTGACATTCGATTTGTAGTGTAAGGCATCCATTTTTCCTTCCGAAAATGGAGAAACCTGAAAACTGTGCAGGTTACAGGTTTCAGAAGTTATTCGACCGAATAATTATTCAGCCGAACCATGTTTTTCCGTAACGGTGACGTTACAAATAAGGTTGTTTGGCCGAAAAACTAAGTGCAAAAAAAAAATCGTTAACCGAAAAAAAAATCGTATAAATAAAACGAAAGAGCTTCATTATTTTCGCACCTCTTCATTTCTTACAAGTAAAACGAAAGAGCCTCATTATTTTCACACCTCTTCATTTCGTATAAGTAAAACGAAAGAGCCTCATTATTTTCTCACCTCTTCATTTCGTATAAGTAAAAGTATTTTTGAAGTAGTTTTCAAAGGAGATTTCTTTTACCAAACGGTTTTTACAAGGTATTTTTCCTCTTATTCATAATCCAGGGATACATTCAAAGAGGTTTTTCCCAAGGCATTTTTTTCAAAGATTTTGTGTTCTAAAGTAATTTTGAAAAGAAGTTATTTCTTTAAAAAATGTTTTTTTTCCAAGGTATTTTTGCAAAGTAGGTTCTTTGCAATGGGTCTTTTCCATAGAGTTTATTTGCAAAGTATTTTTGCAAAGTAGGTTCTTTGCAATGGGTCTTTTCCATAGAGTTTATTTGCAAAGTATTTTTGCAAATGAGCTTTTTTTTTCCAAAATATTTATATAAGTTGTTTTTTCAAATAAGGTTTTTTTTCAAAGAGTTTTTTTTTCCAATTTCTTCACAAGGTGTTCTTATTTTTTTCCAAGGGTTTTTCAAAAGGAGATTAAGCAATCATGGGAAATAAAAGAAACCGTTAAAAAAAAAGTGATCGTAAACGTGATGATGATGCTAATAGGGAAAAAAAAAACTCAGAAATACAACCAAAAGAGCAAGGGTTGCAGAAATGGAAGAAATAAATGAAGATATATGAACATATTTACATGACAATGTTGATGAAATGGAAATTGAAAATAGGGTACAAGAAGAACAAATGGAAGTTGAAGAGACCATTGTTGATGTAAATAGTGATTTACATGTTAATGTTGATGAAATCAATATTGAAGATCAAAACCAAGATCCAGAAAATGGACCTACTATGTATATATCATGTATTTTCGAAATTCATTTTTTATAATGAATTGTATTTTTGGACATATGTTAAATTAGATTTAATTTGATGTCTAGGTACTTTCACCATTGATGATGAAATGTTAGAAGACATTGATTACGACAAATATGGAGAAAAATTACCCATACATGTTGCACGATATCGTGCTACAAAAATTTATGATGATATTCTGAAGGATTGTTCAATAGCAGGACAAGCACAAATTTTGAGATGTTTATTGGTGTCCAAGAAGTTAGAAGGTGCTACGTCATTATTGGTTATTCATAAGGCGACAAAAGAGTAGAAACTGAAACATAATGTGATAGAAAATATAGGTGATGCAATAAAAAAAATTGGAAAATCCAGAAAGAAAGATACTAGTGCCGCACGTAGAGCAATTCAGACAGCAATTGTTTCAGCTAGTACTAGACAAAAATTGTTTGACAACACAACTAACACAAGCAATTGGAACCTCAATAAAGACATTATACAAACATAGCAAATTCAGAATGCAAATAGATGAAAATGATGAACTTGCTTGCTGGGCAATTATTTGTAGACAACCTCACAAAGATAGAATGGGAGAAGGTGTTAAAGATATTGTACATAAATATTGGTTGGAACATGCTCGAGTTTCACCAAATTCAAGGGATGTGATACGACAAAGAGTATCATGAAATGTATATGAAAGCCGTCCAAAACATATAATGGAAATGACACAAGTACAATTGTTCAATAAATTCAAGGAAGATCATCGTGGAATTAATATGTCGATCACTACATTTGTGCAACAAAAACCATGGCATGTTAGACCTATTACTATACGTGACACATGTTGTTGTCGTTATCATGTGCAATTTCAATTATATTATGACACGTTTCTTGAATTTGGTAAAATGTTTTGGAAAAATTCACCACCTCCGCCCACAGTACGTGAATTCATATCTCAAACCCTATGTGAGAGAAATCACGATGAAGTATTTTATAATAAGAAATGTGTCAATGGAAAACATTGTCATGGTTCTGGAAATATTATTTTATTCCACAATAAATACCCTATCGATAATGATCAGTCACTTTCAAATGTAACCATTGATTGGAGAAGATATGAATACAACAATTATTCTACATTTTTTAGTGATGCACATTCCAAAAGAATTGAATTGCGAGAAGATAAAATATGTGTGACATATTTTCTCAAGAAATTTGAAAGTGAAATTTATAAGTACACCAAGCATTCACATAGAGCATGATGGAAAGACCTTCAATTCAAACATTCTCGTGAAATTTTTCCAACTAGAACAATTTTGTCTGTAGTTGATTTTGCAGAAAACTACACATTTGCTGCACAAAAAGAGATTCAAAGTGAATACTACCATTCTGACCAAGTTTCGATATTTGTCCATGTTCTATATAAACATTCTCAACAAGATGTTGATGGCATTGAAAGTATGTGTGACAATCGAGATGTGATTAAAGAATATCACTTTTATATCAGCGAAGATCGTACACATGATACACATTTTGTTCAACATTGTATTGAATTTTTTTTCTATGATTCACTAAAAAGTTGTAAAGTTAAATTCAATGAACATTGGATATGGTCAGATGGATGTGTGGAACAATTTAAATCTTCACGATCATTTTTTTGGTTATGTCGACTTCATAAAGCAATGAACATTAAACATTGCTGGAATTTCTTTGAAACTGGACATGGAAAAGGTGAACATGATGGTGCAGGAGCATGTGTAAAAAGAGCACTTCGAAGATGGCAAATGAACCATTCTTATAGACGATTTCATTCAGCTGCAGAGGTTCTCCAATGGTGTAAATCAAATCTAAGCCATGATTGTAGTCAATAATCAAATGATGTGTGCAGGCATGTACATTCTTTTTTTAATCTATATTAATTTTCAATTTTAAAAAATGTATGTACTAACATTGAAGTATTTGTACACTAACATTAAAAGTTGTCATTTGTGATTTATCATTTATTGTGTAGGTTTTTTTGGCTTGTTGAGGTCCAAGATATAGATAGATCAATACCATACGAGGCTAGCACCATACATGGGACTAGAGAACTTCACTCTATTCAAACAAAATCCTTCCAAAACATGTTTGCATTTGACAGTAGAAAGCAAACATGTTTTTGTCATATTTGCACTGAAAATGTTGAATCTACAGAAGTTTGTGAAAACATAACGAACAACTACATAAAACATTGGAAACACACAGAGATTAATCCAAAAGGAAAAATGCCACTAGCAAACATAAAAGAATTAGAATCAGAAGAAATAAAACTATCATCTGATGGCGATAGAATTTCAGATCTTGTTAGAGAAGGTAATGATGTTGTTGATTGTTCAATATTGTCCATCACCTTATGTTTATATAGTCAAATTAACGCCAATTGTAATTTGCACAGGAGATATTTTCGCTGTGATTGCACCTTTAGACAACAACGAAAATGTAAAATATTATTTGATGCGATGCACCGAAGGAAAAATGAAGTTATTGGAAGACTACAATGACAACGGATTTACATACGAGAGAGGATCCATCATTTTAAAAGGCTATTTTTTGCAGCAAATCCATATGACTGAAAATTATGTCTACTTTCAATATTATGAACCTGATGTTATATGTTGTCAGTATAGTCATTTAGTATGTGCATCTCGAATAAAATTGGAACAAGTTGTATAAAAAAAACCTTAACAAATAAAAAATGGAAACTGTCCAAATATGACCATGAACAGATAATTGAGGACGGAATTCCATTGCGATGTTTTTAACTATATCATTTCTTGTGCTATGTTAAAATTGGCTATCATGAATTCATTGAACTTTAATTTATTAAAATTCAGAATCAAGTTGCTAATGTTACCTTAGTAATAAAAATACATTAGAATTCAAAATCAAGTAGCTAATGCTAATTTAAAAAATTGATGGATTGAGCTATAATTTATTAGAATTCAGAATCAAGTTACTAATTTTACTTTATTAATAAAAAATATTCCTATCAAAACTTCTTAACATTCCTAACCATTCAAATATTAGAATTCAAAATCAAGTTGCTAATGTTACCTTAGAAAATTATTATAATTCAAAATCAAGTTGCTAATGTTACCTTAAAAAATTATTAAAATTTAAAATCAAGTTGCTAATGTTACCATAGAAAATTGATGGATTGAGCTATAATTTATTAGAATTCAGAATCAAGTTACTAATTTTACTTTAGTAATAAAAAAATATTCCTATCAAAACTTCTTAACATTCCTAACCATTCAAATATTAGAATTCAAAATCAAGTTGCTAATGTTACCTTAAAAAATTATTAGAATTCAAAATCAAGTTGCTAATGTTACCTTAGAAAATTAATAGATTGAGCTATAATTTATTAGAATTCAGAATCAAGTTACTAATTTTACTTTAGTAATAAAAAATATTCCTATCAAAACTTCTTAACATTCGTAACCATTCCTAACATTCACTCATACATTCATATAATTACGTCTATCAAAACTTCCTAACATTACTAACATTTCCTAACATTGATTCCTAACATTCTGCACATTGATTCCTAACATTACTAACACTAGATTGCATCTAACATTCCTAAAATTATCAACTTTTCAACATTAAAAATATGTGACATATACAAACATACATAAATTTACTAATACATACATTCATATAATTGCACCTATCTAAACTTTCTAACATTCATTCTTAACTTTCCCCATCTCCATTCCCACATTCACTCCTAACATTTTCCATGTTTATATAGTCAATTTAGTTCACTTAATTATTAACGTTAACTTTCCCCATATTCGTTCTTAACATTCTTAACATTCCTAACCTTTACATATACAAGTATATAATCCAAAAACAAATATCTAAAATCAATGTAACAAATTGGATTACTTTCATTCTTAACATTAACATTCCCCATATTCGTTTGTAACATTCCTAACATTCCTAACCTTTACATATATATGTATATAATCCAAAAAAAAATATCTAAGATCAATGTATGTATGTATATAATCCAAAAATACATTCATGAACATTAGAGTTCAATGTACATGTATATAATAAAAAAAACATTCATGAACATGTGTATAATCCTAAAATTAAGCTCCTCGATGTCTGAATCAAAGATGTCCATCACTATCCTCCACTAGGTTCTTCCTTTGGACTCATAACAATCTTAAACATGTATAAAAACAGATTATGAATATCATTAATTATTTGAACAATTTTAAATTAAAATCAAAACATTAAAATATTAAACTAGTATATAGAAGATCAATACAATTATTAACAAAATTACCTCAAATTATCTATCATTCAATGGAGTCTTCTCTTTGCCTCTAAAGGGTGGAGGAGACCCAAGCTACAACATGTATAAAAATAATTTATAAATCTTACAAACTATTTAAACTATTTTAAACTAAAATAAATAAAATAAAATATTAAACTTACAATTCCACCACTATCCTCCAATTGAGTCTTCTTTTTTCCTCAAAAGATTGAAGAGATCTAAGCTTCAACATATATACAAGCAATTTACAAATGTCAAAAATTATTTAAACTAATTAAGCTTATATATCAAAGAACAATTTAGGTAATATTACATATCTTGAAGAAGAAACATGTAAAAACATTACTACTTTTGCCTCCTCTAAATTTTATGTGTAGATTTGTAGATATGGGTCAAGGAGTAATAGGAGTCATAGATTTGATCAATCATATCTATAACTCCTAATATTCCAAGACCCATTTTTATAAATAAAGATAAATGACCATTCTTTATATCAATGACACTGCAACCATAGATGATAAGAAGAAATCATCTCTACCACTATCGCCACGTCGATAATCAATTGAATGTGAACTATACAAAAAGCCTAAATCCATAGGTGACCACGATAATCTTTGATTTTCATTTTGGACACCAACTCCCAAAAAATGTAATGACCACCTACGCTTCTGTCTCAAGGCTGCTCTCTTTCCATTGAATATGATATCTACAAATTTACAGAAATATCAATTTCTACATGTTAATTAATCGACTTCAAAAACCTAGCTACTATGAAAACTAAGATTTCAATAAGGACCTAGATATCCCTAATATTATCTAATAGTTCTTTAAATGATTATAGCTAATTTATTATCTAATTCCATATCAATTTCTACATGTTAATTTTAATCAACTTCAAAAACCTAGCTACTATAAAAACTAAGATATCCCTAATATTATCTAATAGTCCTTTAAATGATTACAGTTAATTTATTATCTAATTTCATTTGAGACATATCTACAAGATTACACAAATCAACTCATATCATGTTCAAATTCTACATGTTAATTATTCATATTCGAAGACTCAGCCACTAAAAAAAACTAAATTTTTTATTAAAAACCTATATGTCCTTAATGTTATCTAATATATAAACTCATAACATATTCAAACTTTGCATGTTAATGCCTCAACTTCAAATAAATAACTACTATAAAAACTAAGTTTCTACTACCTAGATGTCACCCATATTATCTAATAGTTATTAAAATGAAAATAGCTACACTATTGTTGGATGTATGAAAAATTAATGTAGCAATCTTTGTATTTTTTATGTGTTTTAGATTTTTAAAGCTATCTTTCTAATAAAGAGCTAAATGTCCCTAATATTATCTAATAGTTCTTAGAATGAAAATAGCTACATTATTGTTGGATGTATAAAAAATTAATGTAGCAATCTCTATGTTTTTGATGTATTTTAGATTTTTAAAATTAATAGAACCAATATCATCAAATATGAAATTAAAACTACATTTCTTTATGTCAACTACAAATATTTTCATTATTCCATAAAATCATAAAAAATATCCCTTATACTAAATAAACTGATCAAAGTCACAGTTGATGAACTCTGCATTGACAAAGTCCATGAACTCTGCATGGATAGGGTTCATCAACTCTATCCACATGGATAGGGTTAAGTTCATCACTTCATGTAAACAGAGTTAATCAACTCTATCCATGGACAGAGTATTCACTCATGAACTTTGTCCATGGAGAGATTTAATACAAATATCTTCCTTATTATACCTACGAACTTAAATTAAAATTATAAAAAATGCACAATATCTTAATATAATAGTAAGTTTAAATTGTAACTAATAAGCATTATGCAAGTTAAAAGTTTCTTTTATGTTTTATATTAAAAATACTTAAGATAAAACAAACCAGTAATAAAAAACTCTGTTGTTTTATGTGTAATAATGTTTTTTTTATGATTTATATTAAAACTACTAAAATACATTTTGCTAAGTAAAGTTATGAGGGAAAGAGTTGATGAAGTTTGCATGAACTATGTTTTGCTAAGTATAATCCATTGTCTTGTCTATTTGGATATAGATTTGATTTACTCTATTCACATGTGGACAGAGTTGTTGAACTCTGTTCAAATAGACAGTGTTGAACTCTGTTCAAATAGACAAAGTTCATCAACTCTGTCCATTTTGAGAAAGTTCTTCAACTCTGCCTATTTGGAGAGAGTTATTCAACTCTATCCATCTGGACAGAGTTCATGAATTGTCCATCCGAATGTTGATCAACTCTGTCCAAATGGACAGAGTTCATTAACTCCTTCCATTTTATTTAAATTATTAACTCTGTCCATTTGGACAGAGTTCATCTACTCTCTTAACATGGACAGAGTTCATAGACATATAAATATTAATTAAAATTAACACTATAAAATTTATACATTACCAATTAACATATACAAACTTTAACACTTCAATACTATGACGAAAAATGAATGCCATTGCTTACAACAAGAGAAAAATCACATATTAAAAATTTCAAATTATAAAAGCCATTTCATAAAAATTTACCTGACACAGGGGAGCACAGCAAGACCAGACCACGAACAGACCCTCCAAGAAAAGACCACAAACACCACCACGAAATGTCCTCCACGAATAGACCTCCATGCCGAACAGACCTCCACGGCGAATAGTCCATCATGAAGCGACCTCCACGCCGACAGAAAACTAGTATGTCCACATCAGGAGGACCAGTGACGTGGATAGGGATGACGGACAACAACAAACAAAATGAAGACACGACAAGATGAAGACAAATGACTGCAGAAAAAACAATGGAAATGGGGCCGGAGCTTGCCTTTTATGCAAAATCATTGCTTTGTTGAACATTTCGGCGGCGGAACAATTATTCGGCCGAACAAATATTCGACCGCATAATTGTTCGACCGAATAATTGTTCGGCCGAACAAATAATAAAACGACCGTAAAAAATGCCGGCCAGCTATGCGTTCTATCAAATTAAAGGGTTCACCGTTAACGTTATTCGACCGAATAATGATAATGATTCGGCCGAATAATTATCATTATTCGGCCAAATAGATATAGTTATTCAGCCGAATAACATTTGCTATGTTGTTTGGAC
Organism: Pseudotsuga menziesii; assembly: GCA_001517045.1. Taxonomy (NCBI): domain Eukaryota; kingdom Viridiplantae; phylum Streptophyta; class Pinopsida; order Pinales; family Pinaceae; genus Pseudotsuga; species Pseudotsuga menziesii. The sequence goes on along the minus strand of LPNX011034352.1, from coordinate 196,585 downwards.
ACCCGATTCTCACGGAAGTGTTACCCAACTTCACGTTTTCACCCTTAACATAGAGTGCAACATTTTACACAAATTGTAACTTTACAATATATATATAAAATCATGTATTAAACAACTTTTTCCAAAATAGAAACATAATTCCAACGCATATGTTTTTTCTAAAAACCTTACTAACTCAAATAGATATAAGCACGATCATATAATTATAATAAATTGAATAAAGATAGTGATGGAGTTTACTCCATTTGGATGTGGCATATCAAAGGTTGGAATTTGTGTTCATCTTCCCTCTAAATAAGTTAAAAGTGTTTGAAATTTAAAAACGGAAATAGAAAACCCAAATCTTCTTTGACTCTTTTAACAAGACACATAACCTTGTTCAACCTTAACTATTGTTGTTGTTAAGTTGAAATTAATACCTTTATAAACCACCAAATGTTTCCATGCCACTTGGTTTATGAAGGAATTACTAAGGGTCGAGAATGAAAGAATCCATAGCCTTTAGAGCATAGAGATAAAATTAGGGATTTAGAATAATCAAAATAGTAAAGTATAACATATATTCTATGTTAGTATATGGAGATAAATTAATTAATTAATGGTTAGTATATAAATAATTAAATGATTAATATACAGATAAATTAATTAATATAACTATTTAATTTGTGGTTGGAGAACACAAAAGTTATAAGTTAAGTGTTAATAACTTGTTCTCACTTTATTCTAGTTAAACTAGTTATATCTCACAAACTACTAGTTATCCATCACCTAGAAATTATCCATGCATCCAGTGTATTTTATGATTTTTTTAATAATTGTTTATTGTCATAAAATGAGACACAATATACTTGTCTCATATTCATGCAATTTATGAATAATTTATTCTTATTATAAGTTTCTTTCAGTCTTTTTACTTATTAAATCTTTTGTATTAATGACTCTCTAATCTTTCTATATGTATTTGTAGAGAGAGTTGTGCATGATACTAAAGTATTGCATTAAGTGTCTCTGAATGGAGGATTGCCGGATAGAGTATGATCGAATACTGGAGTGTAAGTGAAATGGAATTTGGAGATTGCTACATGTCCTCCACGTCGGTTGATCTTCTGTGGGACTTGCTGACGGACTCACTCTGGAGACGGCATACGGCGTCGGTTCAAACGATCCCGATTCCGTTCTTCGTCCTAGAGAGCTTATTGGGATCGGACGATGAAACGCAAAAGTATAAATAGGTTAACTTTTTTTGGTATTGAATTTTTGAAATTCTAGATAACAGTTGACAAACTTACATGAGCTTGAGAATTTAAAGGTTAGTGTTAGGTTTTGCTAGTTTAAATGTAACTTCCTATTTCAAACAACTACCTCAAATAATTGAAAGTTTAATGTATATCCAATCTCTACACATGATCGAATTATTGTGTGCACGTAGCTGGTAGAGGGGTAATTGGGTTACTAAAATGCTTATTAAAACTTAACTTCATACTAAAATTTAATGTTTACGGAAACTATTGACTTCAGACTAAAAACTGTAAAGATCATCGAATGCAAATAATGAACGCAATCGAATGCTTATAGTGAAAAGAAAACAATATATTAAAATTCCCAATTTATTGATATTATGTTTTCAATCTGTCTTTCAATATAATATATTGAAATGGTGGAAGTCGTATATGTATATTCCACCATACATTACTTAGATTACAAAGGAATTGGAGTTGGAAATTTAAGAGAAAAAGAATTGCAGTTGAAAAATTAAGAGAAAAGATGATCTGCATGCAAGAGGAAATTAGAGTTTCTCTGGTTGAGAAAGGATGTCCTGTTCCGGCGCCATGAATCGTCTCCAGAACCAATGGTCCATCCACACTCTGCTAATCTCTTCGATGGGCACGTTCTTGGTTTCAGGGAAAAAGAAGTAGACGAAGAGAGTCATGATGACCACCCATCCAGCGAAGAAGAGGAAGATTCCGAATTTGAAGTGGCAGAGCAACGCCAAGAATGCCTGCGCGATGACGAAGGTGAACAAAAGATTCATTGAGACGTTGATTGATTGCCCCACCGAACGGATCTCCAGAGGGAAGATCTCGCTGGGAACCAGCCAACCGAGGGGGCCCCATGACCATGCGAAGGCAGAAACGAATGTGCATATCACCACCACCACCAATATGGAGTAGCCCTTCGACAGATCTCCATGTCCAGACGTTCCGAACTTCAACCCTAAAAGGAAAGCCACAACTGCCTGTTCAACAACGCCTCAGAATTATCAGATCTTAATCATCTAATAAATAATACTGAAAACTATAGTCTACTCAAGACCACCATGGATAGAAAAATTCTGATAATCCAATTAACTAACTAACAGAGAGACTTACCTGAGAAATTGCCATCTGAATACCGCCCTCGATGAAGAGGACTCTTCGTCCATATTTATCGACCGTGAGAATGGAAACAAACGTGGCGAGAACGTTGACGAGACCTGTTATGACAGTAGACATGAGAGATGCATCGCTACCAAAACCAATTGTCTTGAAGAGCACCGGCGCATAGAACATGATGACGTTTATTCCTGTGAACTGCTGGAAGAAGGGAATAGCCACAGCCATAACCAGCTGAGGTCTGTATTTCCTCTCCAGGATGTTTCGGATTGGGTGTTTTACGCTTTTCGACATTTCATTGGCCTCCGCGATATCATCAAACTCTGCCTGCACATCCTTAGTTCCGCGTATTCTTTCAAGCATTGCTCGCCCCTTTTCCATGTGCCCTCTCTCGATTAGGCTGTTGGGCGTATCTGGAAGCCCCATCGCTCCCACTGTCATTATGCCTGCGGGAACCGCTGCCAGGGCTAGGGAAACCCGCCATCCCCAACCGCCCTCGATTTTGTTTGTGCCATAGTTTATCAAATTAGCTGCCAGATTGCCGATCGATGTGAACAACTGGAAGCCTATATTAAGGGCTCCTCTGTATCTGGCCGGGGCCATTTCAGATAGATACACTGGAACTGCCTGCCAAAAGAAAACACCCCATAATAATTTATTTCCATTAAAAACAAAGCCCACGTTAAAAATGGACATTATAGCTGGTGAAGGTGAAGGTTTGGACCTGATTGGCAAAGCCAATACCGATGCCGAGGAGAATACGTCCCAAAATAAGCATCTCGACATTAACGGCCGCACCATTGAGGGCAGAACCGATCAAAAAAGTGGTTCCACCAATCAACATTGACACCTTACGCCCATACATTCTGGTAATGGGTGATGCAAAGAACGAAGCGATCATCCCGGCGAGATACAGAGAAGATGTGAATGTCGTGAGTAGTTGGCTGTCAAATTGACAGTATTGATCTGTAGAATCTCTTCTCTTTTTGTAAACACCATGAAAAAATTTCTTGAGAAAACTGTCCATAGATGTAACTCCGCCTGTAATATTGACGTCAGCATAGCAAAAATTAAAGTCGTTAAGAACTTCTTTGAAAGAAACGATAGATCATGCAGAATGAGTGGTGAATTAGAAGAAAAGCTGACCTGAAATACCGATGTCGTAGCCAAAAATGAGACCGCCGGTGGCAGCCACGATGCAGGTGAACAATACAAACATGGTGAGCTTCCCTGGATAGTCGTCGTTTCCAGAGCTCGAAGTTACAACAATACCCCCTCCAGCCATGATGATTTTTTCGCCAATGAAATCTAAACTTTCCACTTGAAACAATGAAATGTAACCTTTCCAAGAGAGAGGTAAACCCTAATCTAACCTTTCCACCTCATTAAATAGAGATAAAACCTAATTTAAAACTAATGTTATCTGTTACCTGTTACCTGTTTATCTATGCTTAGTTGTATTCATCTGTTATCTATGTCGTGCCTACTTGTTATTATCCATCTTTCATTGAACTACTCATTATCTATGCATTGGTTATAGGTTATCCATGCGTTAAGTGGAGGCCACCAATGATCCATGCATAAGATGCATCAACTATAACTAATCTATGCATTAACTATCACTCTTTTATAAATTATTATTTTTATTTATTTTTAATAACTGTTTATTTAAAATTTAGAATAACTATAAAATTAAATACATTTAGAATGGAGATAAAAAAATAATATAAAAAATAACTAATAGTGGATAAATAGATAACAAGAAGAATGATAACATATAGTTAGACATAAATAATTCAGAACTTGTTTAATTAGAAGAATATGAAAAATAACATTTTATTTTAAATTTTTTTTTCCAGTTTGTCTTTTATTCTATGGCTATCTCTCAACCATTTGATTCAATAAGAGAATCAAAGGGCATCTAATATGCCTTCCCTATCATAGGGTTACAATCATCAAGATCATGAAAGTGGTTAGTTACAGCTAGTTTCTAGGAACGAGCCTCATACACTCTAGAGTTGGCAATGGGGAAGGGTCACAAAACTCAACATCAGAAGTCTAAAAACCAAGGCATCAAGAAGAGCATACAATTGTAGCCTGTCCCTATCAACCATACAAATCGAGAACACAGAGGTGCAGAGCTACTATCAAAAGTGCCCACTCCATATACATCAAAACATAAAGGGGTGCATAAAAAAAGAGGAGAGCAAGCTCCTCCACCTAGCTCAAAAGAGATGGAAAGTATCAGATGAGGCAAAAAGGCCATCAAGAAATTCAGAAAAATCACCACATCCAGGAGCCAAAGATAGGGCAGATTTTGATAGTCTGTTTGCAAGATGATTGTGTTCTCGATATGTATGGGTGAAGGACAAGTGAAGAAAACAAGAGATGAGTCTTCTTGTATCCATACACCAATGACTAAGTTCCGGCAGGTTCAAAAAAGCATTTCCTTTTGCCCAATTTATGATGACAACCGAATCACAAAAAATGTTCAGACATGGAATCCCCATCAATTTTTCCATAGACAGCAATGCCCAAAGTGCTATCAGTTAAGCTTTTGTATTTGTGCAAGAACCCGCCCCCATTGCAAACTCAAAAGAGTGAGACTCATTCAGGACCAAGCAAAAACCGACTCCTCCCTTATAATTTGCAGCTGCCCCATCAAAGAAGCCATAGGGAAAGACTAAAGAGGGGCCCGTTCCATAGGCCCTGGGCTTTTTTATCTTCATACTAGGAACCACATACATCTGGGGGTAATGTTCAATCTCATGGAGTATGCCCAAGGCCGATGGCGTTTTTCCTTCAAAGATGCAGAGATTTCATGCTTTCCAAATAACCCAAATGGCAAAAAAGGGAAGGTAACAGCACTCAGAGTGTCTAGAATACCTTAAACTAACCAGGTGCCCAAAAAGGAGATGAGGTTATTGCTCTTGTAAAGAGGCTGTAAGTGATACTGTTCACTTAAGCATTCAAATACAATCTTCCAGACAAAACAAGAAGAAAATAGATGTTGTACACTGTCCTCACCCAAACCACAAAGTGCACAGATGCCAGGCCTGATCCATCCTCTTTTCTGGAGATTATCCCATGTGAGTATTTTGTTTGCCAATGCCAGCCATATGAAACAACGAATTTTCATGGGAATAATGCAAGACCAAAGGAATGCATGTATTTTACTACAGGTCGGAGGGGATGAAGAGAGAACAATTAAGTCATATACTAGCTTTGCTGTAACATTACCATCATATTTATTATGGTCCCATACTAAGGAATCGACACGTGAATTGAGCCGAATCCTGCCATGTTCCAAGCATCTAGTGTAATTTTCCCATGCATATTTCCAATCCGCTGAAATATTCAAATCTTCCGCCGTATACCAGTAACTGTGCTGACCAGGGATGAGAGTAGTAATACCAAGATCCTCAAGATACTCTCTGAGACCCACTGGCAGCTCTGATAGGGAGTGTGCTCCAATAACCAGGTCAATACCCACGAGGATGTTCTGTCCATTACCAACATGCCAAGCCAAGCACTTTCCTAGCCACGAAAGTGTGTGCATGAAACCAGTCTAGATCACAGAAGCTCCACGAACTGTGAAAATTTTCCCTCTGATCCATGACACAACAGATTGGTTCTTCAAATATTTGTTGATTAAAACCTGATGCCACATACTATTACCTTGTAGAACCATCCAAAAAAATTTTAATCTCAAGGTTGTGCTGAACCAATGGAGATTTTTAATACCCCAACCTTCTTTCTCCTTTGGCCATGAAAGGTGCATCCAATTCGTTAGATGGTACTTGTGATTTACCCCTGAGGAGCCCCATAGAAAAGCAAAGGTTAACCTTCTAAGTTTATCCAAGACTGAGGGAGGAATAGGAGCAAGGGCTAGCCAGTAGACCGGAAGGCTAGATAACACAACTTGAACAAGAATCACTCTCCCACCGAGGGAGAGATATTTATGGGACCAATGAAATATCCTTTTTTCATATTTTTGAATCAGCCATAGCCAGTCATTAATCTTGTACCCCAATGGTTTAAGGAAATAACCAAGATACTTAAAACCTGTAGAAATAGTATCCATTTTGTAAGGAAGAACCCTAACAATACTAAGAAGGGTATCTTCATCCACATTATTAAAGAGAAAGCTCGACTTTTCCAAACTGATGCTCATCCCAGACGCTTTGCAGAAGGTGCTTAAAATGACTTCGAAATTCATCCATTCATGCAAGGTACCAGTTCCTAGAAGAATAACATCATCAACGAATAAGAGGTGTGTAAGAGCGAGGGCTGATGATATTTTTATACCTCTGATAAGACCATTCTCCCTGGCATAAAAAATCAAGAGTTTGAGACCTTCGATGACAAGTATGAATAGCAGGGGAGACAAGGGATAGCCTTGTATGATGCCTCTAGAAGCACTAAAAAACATGGATGGAGTGCCATTAACCAACACAACAAAGTTTGCTAATGTTAAACATCCCATAATCCAGTTGACTCCCTTGAGAGGCACCCTGATCTAGATCAATATGTGTCTAATATAAGACCAATTTAATCTGTCAAAGGATTTAACCAAATCCAACTTAAGAATGAGAGCACAGATATTTTTTGTTTTGACAGTATGTAGAATCTCTTGTGTAATACCTATGAGCTTGACAATTTGACGATTTTTGAGAAACCTAAATTGTTCCTCGGATATGTGGGAATCCAGATGAGGTTTTAATCTAACAGCTATTGTTTTGGATATGAGCTTATAGATCAAATTACACAGAGAGATTGGTCTAAAGTCAGCAAAGGTAGTAGGCTTATCCTTCTTAGGGATCAAGGCAAGGAAAGTGGAATTCTATGAGGGATTAATCCTTCCAGATTTCCTAACAAATTCCACAGCATTTAGTAAATCCTTACCCAATAGGTCTAAAAAGTGAATAAATAATTCGACTGGCTAGCCATCAGAACCTGGGATCCTATCCTTTTTGAGGATCTCAAATCTCCCTCAACCTCAGTCATAGAGACACTTTCAATGAAACCACTGGCCTCCTTAGAGGAGAGCATAGAAGGGTACAACATGACTACTTTGAGTTGGGCTAGAATACAGGTTTGTTGATCATCACTAAAGATGTGAGAAAAATGTCTCTGACCCAGTTCCTTAAGAGCTGCCTCATCCTACACACTGTGTCCATGTTCATCCTTTAAAGCCCAAATAGCATTTTGATTCCTGCGTCCCAAAGCCAAAGCATGAAATAACTTAGTATTTGAGTCTCCAAGCACTGCCCACTTTGCTCTACTCTTGAGTTGCCATGTGAGCAGGTAGTGGTCCAATAACACCTTTTTTTTTATCTGAGCAGATTCAAAGTCAACTGATCCTCATGGGATAGTATACCCAAGGAAGAACAAGTAAGAAGGGCCGCCAATTTCATCATCTAGTCTAAGAGACTCCATCTCCATAACAGCTCCTTTATTTTTTATCCAAGACTTGACTTCCCTTTTAAGTAATATGAGCTTTTGGGAGAGCAAGTCCATGTCATCGTCAATAGCTGAGGGTATTAAGACCGACCAGCTCCTAGAAACCAAATGGGCAAAATTCGTATCTGTTAACCACGATCTGTTGAATTTGAAAGGGTAGTTACGAGAACCCTCCCTATTGTTCCATTCAAGACAGATTGGAAAATGATCAGAGATATCAAAAGGAAGTGCCCACACGCGGTGCATATTAAGTTCAAGGATCAAAGAAGATGAAAACAGGAAACGGTCAAGTCTTTTACAGATCACATCTTCCCCAGCCCTCCCATTTCTCCATGTGGGTCCAGCATAAGAGGCAGCAATATCCACAAGATCAATCGAATCAAAAAGGTGTTTGAAATGTGAAGCAAGAGGATCGATGACTGCCTTTTTACCCTAGATCTCTGAGGCACTCAAAGTCAAGTTTAAGTCACCTCCAAGGTTGAAGTTAGGAGTGTTGAGAAGACCCCCTCTGAAGGTTTTTTCCCAAAAGAGTTCCATGTCCTTGTAGGGACCGTAACAGTTAAGGATAGACAATGGAGTTGACAGACCACGGAATCTTGCCTTGACAAGTATTCCTGCAACAGTTTCGAAGGCACGACATCTAACAAGGAGAGGGTTCCAGGCTGTGAGTAAGCCCCCAGAGAGGCCCGAAGCACTTGTTGTACAAAATTCCCAGTTAGGCATAAGTTTAGAAAAGGAAAGGATAGCTGGATAAGAGCTACACATCATTTCCTAGAGGAGAATCAGGTCAGGAGTAGTCAAGAGAATAAGAGACTGAAGGCAACATTGTTTGGTCTTGCCTCCCAGACCACAGACATTTAGAGACAAGATTTTCATTAAGGAACAATAGGGAGGGGAGACGATGCTCTAAGTCCCCGTTGAAAGTTTCCTCTCGCAGCATTTTTTATGCGGACAGAGAGGGGAGTATAAGGAGGAGAGATAGTGGATAGGACCCCAGAAGGATCCATTTTTTCCTTTTTTTTTCCAGCCTGTCACGTTTTCAAATCGGATGGAGTTCAGATGGAGGGTTGAGGGAGAAGAAGGAGTTGTTACCGAAAAGCTCGACAGGGATATTTGGAGCGAGGGATCAGAAAATGATGGGGAAGATATGGGGCTATGAGGAGAGGGGACAAGTGGAAGAGGTGAAGCATGTGGAGGAAGTGGTGGGAAGTCTTCAAGCGATAATAAAGATGGTACATAGGGAGTAGGTAGCGGGCTAGAGTCAAGGGGTAAAGGTGCATGGGGCACATAAGCCAGAGTGTAGGGAGGAGAGAGAGAAGGTATCTTAGCAGGAGAATCCAGGATAGGGGCCTCAAGGTTAACACAATCCGGATGACAGTCAAGGACATGAGTGGAATCCATCTCATTAATAGCCTCAAGCAAAGAGTCAGAGACATCTTCAAAGAGTGAGAGAGCCTGAGAATAATTACTTGTTTTTGGATGCACCAGAGCAAAGGTAGATGATGGACAACGTGAAACAGGAGTACCACCTTTGCTGGAGCATGACAGACTATTTAGAAGGAGAGGGCACATTCTTCGAAGGTGTCCAGTATTGTGGCATTGACTGCATCTGAAAGGTACATGGAGATAGTCCAATCTTTGAACCAAAAGGCATTCCTTGCAAAGGATCTCCACCTCTGCTAGTAACCCATGAGATATATCCATCTCTACAAGCACACTATCCATCCTCTTATCATATGAAAGATGGAAGTCATCATCGACCGCTACGAATCTGCCGATGGTATTTGAAATATTTTCAAGTATACTTTTGCTCTAGAGGGGGAAGGGTAGAGATGGCAGAAGTACCCAGAGGTATTTCTTGTATTTCTTTTTTTTGGGGTAGCAGGTTGCGTCAAAAGTATGCCGAGTGGGTATTCGTTGGATGCATAATTTAATTCCACATCCAACGAGCTCTCCCGATCGAAATTTGAGTAAAAACATGGGGAGATATGTCGAAAATACAAACAAAAAAATAGTTTTTTCTTTTCTTCCTCCAAAATTAATAAATATTATTTTAACTATTATTTTATTAAATTTTTTTAGGAGGCCCATTTTGAGGTGAAATTTCCTCTAATAGTTTCTCGTTTTCGGTAACATAGCCTATGCCCTAGCTTACACACCTAACTTGTAGGGAGTGTTTCTCAAGAAATTTCCCTCATTTCTTAGAACCCTTTCTCGGTTTTCAAGTGCACATGTCTAAAATTTAGGTCATCCTTGGTGTTTAGGTACTTTTGCCATTTGATTTCTCTACGGGAATTTTTGTTTTTGAATTCAACCTAGTAGAAAATAAGGGGCTACAAATAACAGATTATCCTAGCAACAAACAAGGGGTAATGACACAGTCCTCAGCATGCTTAAGACAGTCACAACCCAGTAAAAATAGTCACGACCTAGCTTAGGTAGATTACAATAGCCATGGCATAGTTCTGGTATGTTTATAACAACCACAAATCATCCTTAGCGGGCTTACAAGGTTCATGGCCCAACACTGGTAATTACAATAGTGATCTTAGCCCAATAAAACAACCTTATGGAAACCTTAGCAGCTGTAATAAGAGTCTATATTGCTTTAGTGGTAGACTATTCAAACCCTTTTGAACAATTTGTTGTCTTGAGTGATAAGTATGGTTGAACCCTTTTAACCTATTTGTTTTCCAGTGATAATTAATCTTTTAATCACACTGAAAGTGTTTGTTCAAACCCTATTATCCAATTTCTTATCTTCCCAATTTTTCAAGAGTTGGAAATTCAAATTTATATTCATAATAAACTAAAGTGCTTGCAATCTAATTTCATAGTAAACTCACTTCACTTCAAAATTTCAGCACTTTATCATATTTTTTATTGTGTAACTTTATGGTATATTTTTTTTCTATTCCCTTAAGGCATTTAATTAACCTATTCCTAATTCCATTTTAATATATTTATATATGATGATATTCTATGATTTGCTTTGACCAATTTTATTCATAATTCAATCATTTATTTTTTGAAGTGGGTTCATACTACTTGGGATGGTTGAATGAGGTAACATATGAACATTGAGGGGATGTTATAATGAGAGGTCTTTCTCATCTCTCTCCATTTTGCAAAATATGCCCCGCTTGTTTAGATGGTAAGTGTATACTCTTATGCACAAACTTTTTTAACTTCCTTTGGAGAGTGGTATTTAACTATAAAAGGAAACTACTCTAACGTATAAATAACATATACAAGCTAAAATCAATTTGGACTAGTTGGTGTGAACCAGTTTCTGTTACATGATGGTCCAGTATGAATAGAAGGAAATATATGGTTATGGTATGCGGTTTGAATTACTATTCCTAATATGGGATCGAACAATATTGTTGCTCTTTTCAGTGGATGCTTACTCATGTTTTAAATTTAAGGCCACTCTTTGATGCCATTTGAGTTCCCATATTTTATCTCTCTATTGTTTAATGACTGAGAATTTCCTTTTTAACCACAAATTCAATTGTCAAGTCCTGGTTATTTCTTGAAAAGTTCCAAAAACACAAGAGGAAATGATTGTCCCTATTGATATACTTCACAAAAGGGGGCATATTTAGGAATCATGGGTGTCGGTGCACATAATTCACTTAAGTTACAAGAAATGATGCCATTAAGCATGCCCGGTCTTGAAATTTACTCACTTTTCATTGTTGTATGAGTCAATGCACCACCCAAAATTCATTATAAAACTTGAATTGATGCCATATGTAACCCCTAATGTGTTTCAAAGACAAGAGTTATGTCTTGTCTCATTATTCAAGAAGGCTAGCAAGCAGACATAGGTGAGGTAAGACATGCTTCCTTAATGGCCTTTTGCTTGCACTATTGTAGAAAATGAGATATTGAGCATATATTTTGGGTTTTTTTCTTTGTGAGATATTTCTTTTAGGATTTTTTTAATCATTTCTCTTATCTAATTTTCTGTCCACTTCATGGGAGGGTAGTGCTTTTTGGAAACCTTGATTTTTTTTTGTTACTTGTTCAACCTATTTGATCAATGGTCAGATTAATGGATATTTCATCCTTATGGACGATTTGGATTACCTTCTTTGTAAACTACTAAATTTTAATTTCTTTGCTTGGAATTTTGGAGAAAAGTGCAATTTGGGAAATTTTTGAGGTTTACTAGTCAAGACTGTAGGGGGTTCCAACTCACTCCAAATGGTCTCGAATTTGAAATACAAGTATATGTTGAGTCTTATGAAATCCAAATATTACCTATGAAATATTTGGATCTGAATTTAAGCTTCTATGACTTGGTTTGGGTATGAGGAGAAAAAGTGCAAATTTCCAAGGAAATTGAGGTCAAATCCCCCAAAGGGTGGATGCCAATTTGGATCGCCAACTCAAGTACGACCCTCCCAAATTTCGGAACAGAGTATGGGGATGAGTATTAGAAATCAATGGATATTATTAATCATTGTTATTAATCTTTGCAAACTGATTATGAGTGAAACGTTTGTATGGTAACTTTCATGAAAATTGCATTACTTGCTCAAATTTGACACATCAAAAGTAGAATGGATAGTGCAGAGAGTAAAATGAAATATAGTGGTAATATACAAAATACAAATGGTTGTCCAAAACTAATCAAACTCAAATAAAATCCATCATACAAATGTGATATAAAACTCCGTTAAGATTGAAGCCAAAGTCATGAAAACTAGTGGTTCAATGGTACGAGAATACAAGCTTTTCACACATGAATTTCTAGGATTTTGAGATTTAAAGAGAATATGTAAAGGAAAGTACCTAGATTAATACATCATATATGGATTACCAAACATCATAAAACTCATAGAATAACCCTCATACAAATATTATATAAAACTCCTTCAAGATTGAAGCCAATTCATGAAAACTAGTGATTCAATGGCATGAGAATGCAAGCTATTCACACATGAGTTTCTTGGAATTCAAGCTAAAGAAAATATAGAATTGGAAGTGCAGATCCATACATCATATAACCAATATTGGTCATCAAATGGACTCAGCAAAGAGAAATCACCACTCCAAAAAGTGCGCCATCAACGAGAGTGTGGGGGAATGGAGAAGAAGGAACAAGAGACGAGGGAGATAGATGAGAACTCGAGTTGTATGGAAATTCAAACCACAACTAAACACCATAAATAATATCCATTGAGAGGTTTTAATGGACTCTCCATCAACCAACTTGGAAAGGAATCCAACTCCCTCGAAATTGGTTCAAGCAAGGAGAGTAAACACCCAACGTGCAATGGACAAGCAAAAACTCTCCAAAATTCCAAAGGCCAATTAACAAATGATCCAAAAGATTCCCAATTTCTATTTAATCCTATTTTAATAACCTCATTTGACTCATTTCGCTCCAATAAAATATAATTACCTTCCCATTGGTTCATTAACTTGAATTACTGTTATTCTAGGTCATTACATTAACCCAAGTGACACTTGTCTTGACTTTGCTCCCTCTCTGTTGTTGGAACAATAGATCCCATTTTATCAGGTAAAATGGAAACCCCATCCTCTTATCATTAAGGTAATCTTCATGATTATTGTTATAATTATGGGATATCGTTCATGGTTGTCTTCATCCTTTTGACTTTTCATGTCTAATCTTAATAAAATTTTGCTTCAAAAGCTAATTTTTTGGTTCTGTGAATTGCTTAAAATATGTTTCCTTATTTTAATTTTTTTTTAAAATAGTTTTTCCCGTAGCCCATAACCCACAATGCGTATTGCGGATGTTGTAATCTCTTTTATTTTCCATTTTTACTTTTCTGGTTCCCACAACTCACAATGCGGATTACGGATGTTGTAATATCTTTTATTTTCCATATTTACCTTTACACAACCCTTAACCCGCAATGCATATTGTGGATGTCAGAAAACCTTTTCACAATAAAATTTCAATTTTTCAGTTCCACAATTTTGCAACCCACATTGCGGATTGCAAAAATCAGAAACTCAAAACACAATAAATTCACAAAAATGCACTTTCACGATTCGACAACCCGCAATGCGAATTGCAGCTTGCAGAAGCAATATAACTATTTTCTAGTCACAAACGTTATCTGGAAATTTTGTAACCCTCAATGTGGATTGCCGATTGTATAAATAAAAAAATAATTTTTTTTTTTAAAGTTCATCTCCGCTATTTCATTTCCTGACTCAATCTTAAGCACTGAACTGCTTGAAATCTATGGTTTAAATTCATTTTGTCGTTGGACTTGGTAGTTTAAATATTTCAATTTTTCACTGTTTGTTCATCATTTTAACTTACAAATTTTACCTTGGAAAAATAATTTGATGTGAATTTTCATCAGGATCATGAGTTTCGTTGCTCTTAAGTGAATCCTTGGTAAGTCTTTTGAATTTCTCATTCTCCTTTAGTTAAATTTTGGTAATTTTATTTAGGTAAAAAATTGATTGTTTTCCTGTAATTTTTTACCAGACTTTACCTCATACCCTGCAATCATGTTGAGGAACATGAGTTCCAAAACCGCTCTTAATGAGTAGAAGAACAAATACCCCAACTCCATAATCTTCTCAGACACCACTAGGTGTGTACACATCTGATACCCACCATTTGGATTGGTTTAGGATTTATGCTATTTTTAACAATGATGACTTTTCTTCCATTCATCATGAATAGTCCACATTTGTCAACATAAGCAAATCCAAACTCCTTACTATATTATCTAGGATTTCCTTATGCCCTACCTAGACCCCATCAAGTGGATAGTCAACCACGCAAACCCCCAGGACCATTCTTTTAACGATCAGGCATACATCTAGTTGGGTTCTTTTGTCCAGAGGTATTTGCAAGTGCCTATGCTCTTAACCCACCTTAGCAATTGCTCAACAAGCAATTCCTGGAGGATTCTACCACACAATATAATTTTGAGGAAATGATAAAGTCATGGATGGATAACCCTGCAGAATTCCTTCCTAATACTCAGAAGTTGTATCCTATATCCTGGTTTAGAGAGTATTTTTCCCTATTGGTGGCCATGTTGTGCAGACTGTATGTGTTTCCAAACTGCACAGTGTTTAAGATGGAATGGGCGCTCCTTTCACATCATATTCTTACCACATGTGAGTCCTTCAACTAGGCTCAAATTATGTCTATTGTCTTGAAGGAATCAATTTAGAAGTACCAAAAAAATATCGCGTCCAAGAATCCCACCTTCTATATTCCATATTATGTAATGGATGTGTTTTTTGTGACATCTCCTTTCCCATCCATGGGATGGAATTGGACGAGGGTTTCACCCCCTGTCCTTATTTACTTTTTGACATTGTGAGAGGACAACTTTGTACCGCTTATATATGACATAAGTGACCATTTTATAGGGTCAGTTTATCATAATATCTTCAAAGATGACACTCATACTTTTTTAGACAGGGCTAGAGCACTGATCTCCACCATGGAAGATTGGTATGTTGGTGAGTATTTTGCATACATCAAGATCTGGGGTAGAAGCACTGTCCATATGCTACCCATGATAGTACCAGAAAGAATGGTTCTAGAGGATATTTATTTTCATACTGTGATTGATGGAGTTTTTCCTAAGCTTATTGCGGCTAAGAGGAAAGGGTGGCCAAATTTCCCCCTTAGCCTTGGACCATTGGTGATCCAAAATTATAACCATGTAGGCACTCAGGGAAATAAAATTGTTACTCTGAAACTTGGGGAAGCCCCCAAGAGAATGCATGACCCAAATTCCTTCCTGGCTAACCATTTTACCCAGTAACAAATAAAAATTGGTTATACACATCAAAAGGACCCTGATGATTCCATATATCAAAAGGCTAAAAGACATTCATTTTTCAATACCAGCAAGAAATAAAAACCAAAGTGCTTTGCTACATAAAAACTTGAGTTATCGGTAGAGGAGAAGACACAAAAACAACTGGTTGAGAAAGAAGCCCAGAAATTACAAGTTGGATATTCTTTAGTGGCAAGTGAGAAGATTGAAAACCATGGAAAGGCTATCATTGAAAACTATTGGAAGATAGAAACCTCATCCACTTTTGAGGTTTTGATATGATTTGCAGAAATAAAGAGCAACTTGGAGCTGATGAGTTCAGTGGTAGAGTCACAGGAGGTAGTGTCTGAACCTCAACCAAAGAGACAAAATATTGAGCATCCTTTCACCACCAGTCAATACACAAACTCAGGTTGATCCACCAGCATTAAGGATTGATTTGCAGTGGTGTCCCTTAGAGAATACATTTGGAGCAAGGAAGAAAAGGCTGCACTGAAGAAAGGATCCAAAAGGCCTAGGGAGGTAACTTTCAAGCAGGGCTTAGTGCCCAACCAGATCATATGGAAGAAAACATCTACAGATGTGAATAATGAGGCCTTAGAAAATGCAACTGCAACGGGATCCTTTGCAGGGGATAACTATAAATTTGTTTCCTCACTCAACAAGGAAATTGAGATGAAAGAATAGGAGCTGCAAAATATTAAGCAAGAAAAATCACAGGAAATGGCACAACATCAACAGGAGTTGCAATATTTGAATAATGGTTATGAATACCATCTTAAAAAATTGCAAGAGAAGAATAATATTTTCCAGCAACGACTTGAAGAATCAAAAGGGATCAATGTTAAACATGTTGAGAAAATTGCATTCCTTGAACATCAATTGAAAGAATTTCAATTGATATATGTTACTTCATCCTTTTCCAAGTTTACAGAGGAGGAATTCAAAGAATTGGCCTACAGAATTCAGAATTACCTTCACCGGGTAATAGTTGCTCTGTTTGAAGGATTGAATGAGATTTAGGAAACTCATAATGCATTCGAATGCCAATACGACCTCTTTTATGATCACAATTAAAGGAGGAATGAAGCAATAAAATCCTATGGCAATCTGGTGGACTGGAAAAGATACATCAAATAAATACCTAAATATGTGCCAGTCCTTGACAAGATGAATATAAAAAGGTTTAATATCTCTCTAGATTCATGGGAAAATGTTTGTGAATCAATTGATTCCACCATTCAGGATGGACAGGTGGCCTGCAAGAAGAGGTGGTTCACATCAGAAAATTTGCTAAGTTTTTTTGGACTTACCTTTGATGGATCTGATCGAAGATGTCATGCCTCCGAAGCTCAAACTAGAAAATATCAAAAGGTATCTTTCAAAATACAAGGAGCGAATTCAACAAATTGATCACCTTTGGCTTCCTGAGATCAAGGAGTGGACCGAGTCTCCTTTCACTTCGTAGATGAAAATCAGTCTCTTTCTCCAAGAATGAGAGGAAGTAAAGAAGATGGAGGTTGAATCAATCGTTTGCAAGGTTCAGTTTCAACTATAATTTCCTGAGCATAAGGACATAGTAGATTTATTAGATGCAGTTTCCAAGTGGAAATCTGCCCTTGTAAAATCTTGAAACCATATTATGTAATCCCCATTTCTTTGGAGGATTTGTTTCTCTGTAATATTTTGTAATGATTAATTAAATATATGGATATCTCATAGATAAAGGACAGAGCTCACGGGAGTGACCCTAGAGGAATATAGGATAAATATCCACAAAGGACAGACCGAAGATACTTTGTAATTTTTGCAGGATTGTAATTTCTTACATTTTCAATAAAATTCACATAGTTTCTTTTTTCATCTTTTGCCTATTCATTTAACTTCTTTAGTGAATTTTGCTTATTCTTTTATTTATCTAAGATCTTGATTATATGTTTATTTATTATCAGACACATTAATTACTGTATTGATTTATCATTACAAAGTCATTGTGTTGTTTATGCATTAAGTAAATTTCTTTATTTAATCCATATACGATCAATTGCAACTAAGGAACAGTCACCCCTGCAAATGCTTAATTTTCAATTAGTATTCCTCTACTAGAACAACTATGCACTTAATGTCTTTGGATAAAATAATTAAATTTTAATTGTTTTAGTTCTATTTGAAGTTGTCAAAGAACAAATCTGATTTATATTTCTATACATTGGATTAGCTTTTTTTCATAAATGATAGATCTAATTGTTCTACTACAAATTACCCATGTTTACTTTTTCAGTTTACTTAGGCAGTTCAGTTCACTGCAACTTTAAACCTTCCCAGATCTTTTACAGAGGAAGAGCAGATCCATTTGGATCTGAAAATATTGTGCCAGTGGAGGCCTTATATCCATATGAGTTAGTCATCCCAAACAAATTTGGAAAAAACCATCTCTGCATCGGATTGTTTGAATCCCTTCAGGTTGGAATTTCTCCTCCTTTTGATTTCATTGTAGTTTTCTAGCAATTACAACATCAGGCCATCGACACTCTCCCTTCATGAAATTCGACTTGGAACCTTTCATTAATATTCCTTGTACCCCACACACCTCATTCTCCCTCTTGGGTCTAGTTTTATCTCATACATGCCATAGATGTCATAGAATATGTTATAGTTGTAAGAGAATCTATCATAAGTGGCATAAGGTGTAATAGAGTTGTCATAACTATCATAATGACTATCATAATTGTCATAGAATCTTGTACTTGCCTAAATTTATCTTATGTCTCTTCATCCACCACCTTGGAAGTAACTCCTTCCTTCAAATTCAAATTTGAGGATGATGCCATGTGTAAATGAGGAATATTCCCTCATGTGGACCCCACACATCCACTTATGCACCCTCATGGCCAAATAGGACCCATTACCACTTCATTTTGAATAATTTAATCTTTATTTGATCATTTTTTGACCCATTTTCAACCTTCCACAAATATGAGTTCGAATTTACATGTGAAACTATAGGCCATGGGGTTAAATATCAATAGTTTGATTTTTGCTAACTATATAATTCTTTGAAGTTGCAATTGATTTTCCAAACTTTGAGTTTTCAAGATTCCAATGAAGCTTCAAAGAGGAAACGCGATGATTTATACTATATAGTTATGATTACAATCACCTTCTCAAGTGGTGACTCAATCCCCATACTTCTTTCTACCCCCAAAATTGAAACCAATGGACCAAAAAAAAAACGATCCCAGGGTCCCATTGCTTATATTTCACTCCAACAAATAGGAGTTCTCTCCAACCCATACCATTAGGCAAGAGAATTCATAGATCCCACTACCTTATGTGCATCCTTACAAATATCATGATCAACAAGAAGAGTACATCATCAAGAGGGATGGAAAATTCATAATACAACGGTGGAAGTTTATCACTCTCATTGCAAAGTAAAATTTCTATGCAACTCTCCCAAAAAGAATGCAATTATGGAATGTAAATCCAAATAAAATTGAGTCTATTCAACAAGGATTGAAACTTCACATCATTAGGACTCATTCTCTAATGACATAAGAAGGAATATTCAAATAACCATGGATTCCCATGCAGCTACATACAAAAGAAAAATGGTATGTTCATGAGGTTTCTACAAATGAAAGAAATAATTTCACCCTTATGGGTGTTCAACTCCAACATGTGTCTAATCACCCATTAAATTGATGAAAAAACACTCCAACTGAAAGGTCCAAAAGGAAATCTTGAGGCTTCCCCAAGTTCACAACTCCAATTGGCTCAACTCTCTGCCATTGGTTCCACTCAAATGGTTCGAGTGGTTGAGGGAGGCATCAAAGGATGCAAGTGATTTCATTTTCTTCATATCGAATGGAGTTGGTGCTTTAATAAATTCATCACAAGGAAATGTGGGATCCTCTTACTCCCCAGGTGGCACCAAGAAAACTAAACCTTTCACCCAATTTTCATCCCCAATTAATGTGGCTTAAAAAGAAGTAGGGAGTGAAGAATTGTGAATCAACCTTACCTCTTTGAAAATATTACACATCAAACTTTTGAATGCATATTCTCTATCGTTTTCTAGTGCAATTGTTGTGAGATCATGTGCCTCCTCCAAGGCCTTGCCACTCTCACCAATAGGAAACTCATAATCCCTGTGAACAAGAACACGTTATTGGTTTTCTTCTAGTTTGAATCTAGCCTCTTGAAGCACCTGCATATCAACATGTGCCTCATGTTCCACCATCACATGAGGCGCATCCTTTGTAACATAAATTCTTTCAGCCATTGAATGATTTTTTGATGTGTAGGAGGGTGTAAAGGACCCTTGCAACCTCTCTTGAAGTTGCTCAATCTGCACCATATATTTTTGGAGTGCATTTTGGGTGGAATCCAACTCATTTGAGAGAATGTCATTATCTTTTGGATTCTTAAAGGTTAGTCCATGACACAAGCCAACAATATTAATTAAATAATCTCTATCAGAATGAAAATTCAACAAATTACCTTTGATGTTGTATATTTATTTCTAAATTTTCTCATTGTCCTCCATGGAATATTTCTCCTCCATGCTCTAAAAAATTTTCGAGACCAAATCATGTGTGCCATTGAGAGTATTTAGGTCATGTTGAGTCTTATTTTCATCCATCCTCAATGACCCTTCAAGAAAAATAGGTTCTTGTTGAGGAACCTCCTCTTCTTCTTTCTTCTTAATATGATCAACTTCTTGAAACTCAAGTGGTGAAGTGGAAGTCGATCTTAGTTCTTGTTTATCTGATACAAGGCATTCATCTTCATGATTATGATAATTTTTGCTTGCCACAAAATTTTCAAATATGATATCAATGTCACCAACATAGAGTTGTGAGCACCCATCAGTAGGTACTCTTTCATAGTTCAAGCATCCATTGGTAGATGCTCTTTGATTTTTACAAACCCAATCAGTAAGAATTGTGTGCTTGTTTATTTTATGGTCACCTTGGGGTGAATTTCAAACCTATTTGTGGAACTCTTCTTCATTTTGACCACTTAAAGAACTAGGTGGCTCATGCCTCCTTTCTCTGGTTGTGGAAGGTTGAGGGTGAACATCCATACCCAGATCTTCCACAGAGGAAGAGCAGATCCATTTGGATCTGAAAATATTGTGCCAGTTGAGGCCTTATATCCATAGGAGTCAGTCATGCCAAACAAATTTGGGATAAAACCATCTCTACGTCGGATGGTTTGAATCCCTTCAGGTTGGAATTTCTCCTCCTATTGATTTCCTTGTAGTTTTCTAGCAATTACAACATCACGCCATCGACACTCTCCCTTCATGAAATTTGACTTGGAACCTTTCATTAATATTCCTTGGGCCCCACACACCTCATTCTCCCTCTTGGGTCTAGTTTTATCTTGTACATGCCGTAGATGTCATAGAATATGTTATAGTTGTAAGAGAATCTATCAGAAGTGGCATAAGGTGTCATAGAGTTTGTCATGACTATCATAATGACCATCATAGTTGTCATAGAATCTTGTAATTGCCTAAATTCATCTTATGTCTCTTCATCCACCACCTTGGAAGTAACTCCTTCCTCCAAAATCAAATTTGAGGATGATGCCATGTGTAAATAAGGAATATTCCCTCATGTGGACACCACACATCCACTTATGCACCCCCATGGCCAACTAGGACCCATTACCACTTCATTTTGAATAATTTAATCTTTATTCGATCATTTTTTGACCCATTTTCCACCTTCCACAAATATGAGTTCGAATTTACATATGAAACTATAGGCCATGGGGTTAAATATCAATAGTTCGATTTTTGCTAACTGTATAATTCTTTGAAGTTGCAATTGATTTTCCAAACTTTGAGTTTTCAATATTCCAATGAAGCTTCAGAGAGGAAATGCCATGATTTATACTACACAGTTATGATTACAATCACCTTCTCAAGTGGTGACTCAATCCCCATACTTCTTTCTACCCCCAAAATAGAAACCAATGGACCAAAAAAAAAAACGATCCCAGGGTCCCATTGCTTATATTTCACTCCAACAAATAGGAGTGCTCTCCAGCCCATACCATTAGGCAAGAGAATTCCTAGATCCCACTACCTTACGTGCATCCTTACAAATATCGAGGGAGGGAGGCATTAAAGGATGCAAATGAATTCATTTTCTTCATATCGAAGGGAGTTGGTGCTTTAATAAATTCATCACAAGGAAATGTGGGATCCTCCTACTCCCTAGGTGGCACCAAGAAAACTAAACCTTTCACCCAATTTTCATCCCCAATTAATGTGGCTTAAAAAGAAGTAGGGAGTGAAGAATTGTGAATCAACCTTACCTCTTTGAAAATATTACACATCAAACTTTTGAATACATATTCTCCATCGTTTTCTAGTGCAATTGTTGTGAGATCATGTGCCTCCTCCAAGGCTTTGCCACTCTCACCAATAGGAAACTCATAATCCCTGTGAACAAGACCAAGTTATTGGTTTTCTTCTTGTTTGAATGTAGCCTCTTGAAGCACCTGCATATCAACATGTGCCTCATGTTCCACCATCACATGAGGCAAATCCTTTGTAACATAAATTCTTTTAGCCATTGAATGATGTTTTGATGTGTAGGAGGGTGTAAAGGACCCTTGCAACCTCTCTTGAAGTTGCTCAATCTGCACCATATATTTTTGGAGTGCATTTTGGGTGGAATCCAACTCATTTGAGAGACTATCATTATCTTCTGGATTCTTAAAGGTTAGTCCATGACACAAGCCAACGATATCAATTAAATAATATCTATCAGAATGAAAATTCAACAAATTACCTTTGATATTGTATATTTATTTCTAAATTTTCTCATTGTCCTCCATGGAATATTTCTCCTCCATCCTCTAACAAATTTTTGAGACCAAATCATGTGTGCCATTGAGAGTATTTAGGTCATGTTGAGTCTTATTTTCATCCATCCTCAATGACCCTTCAAGAAAAATAGGTTCTTGTTGAGGAACCTCCTCTTCTTCTTTCTTCTTGATATGATCAACTTCTTGAAGCTCAAGTGGTGATGTGGAAGTCGATATTAGTTCTTGTTTATCTGATACAAGGCATTCATCTTCGTGATTATGAGAATTTTTTCTTGCAACAAAATTTTCAAATATGATATCAATGTCACCAACATAGAGTTGTGAGCACCCATCAGTAGGTACTCTTTCATAGTTCAAGCATCCATCGGTAGATGCTCTTTGATTTTCACAAACCCCATCAGTAAGAATTGTGTGCTTGTTTATTTTATGGTCACCTTGGGGTGAATTTCAAACCTATTTATGGAACTCTTCTTCATTTTGACCACTTAAAGAACTAGGTAGATCATGCCTCCTTTCTCTGATTGTGGAAGGTTGAGGGTGAACATCCATACCCATGCCTCGTCAATATTAGCTCCGAGTGGAAAACATCTAGTCCCCACCTTACTGCATGCTTATTTCACCATTTGTGCAATATTTTCCTTACTATAACTCTCCCAGGGGGTCAATAACAGGCATCCTCTTTCAGCACTATAGTATGATTGAAAAGAAATGGTCTTCAAGCATTCATCATTCAATCCACAATAATATAGGAAATACTCAATAGGTTCTTTTGACTTCTTCCCATTGTACATTTGGCCATCTGCTGAACTGACATAAGTGCATATTATTCATATATTTTCTCACATGAGTTTCCATCATCCCTAAGTGTGAATTATGATGAAGTACTATATGATGGCACCTTTTCCTCATACCATTCACATTCTTCTTCATGTTGCTCATAATCATATTCATAAGAGTCATAATAATAGTAAGACATGGATGCATATTTTTCTTCAATGGATGGTATTAATTCATAGGTGCAAGGACCATGCTTGGATACCACTATAACACCCCTGCTTGGAATTTTGGAGAAAAGCGCAATTTGGGAAATTTTTTAGCTTTACTAGTCAAGGTTGCAAGGGGTTCCAACTGACTCCAAATGTTATCGAATTTGAAATGAAAGGGTATGATGATTCTTATAAAATTCCAATATGACCTATGAACAATTTGGATCCTAATTTAATCTTTTTCAATTTGGTTTTGGGATAAGGAGAAAACGTGCAAATTTCCTAGGAAATCAAGGTCAAATCCCTCGAGGGGTGGAGGCCAATTTGGATCTCCAACGCAAATATGACCCTACCAAATTTAAGAAAAGAGTATGAGTATGAATATCAGACATTAATGGATATCATTAATCATGGTTATTAAGCTCTTCAAACTGATTATGATGTGCAACATTTGTATGGTAACTTTCATGGAAATTGCTTAAGGGGAAATTGCATTACTAGCTCAAATTTGACACATGAAAAGTAGAATAGATGGTCTAGAGAGTAACATGAAATATAGTGTAATACCCCTGGTTTCGACCCCAATGGGGAGGGGAATGTGTGCCCTGGTTTCGACCCCATGGTATTGAATTGTACATGATGTATACATTAGTGAGATCATGGCATGGGGCTCAAGGTGAAGGACCTGTCACTAATCTGGTGTTTTGCATAGGTCATCAAGGTTGATACGTATGGTGATAGTACTAAGTAAAGCACAGTGTATATTTTGATATATCATGTAGATGTAAAAATTAATAAAATAACACAAGTAGCTATGGAACTGCAACATGAAAGATATGGGGGAATGATTCCACAAGGGATAGGGTGGGGAGTTAGTCAAACCCCCTGAGCCAATAGGGTGTGACTAGGTGTCAATTGGGAAACCCATGTACCCTTAGATACCTTTTTCATCCTCTATAATTGATCATCAATTTCTTCCAGAATTTAGTTGAGGCAGTTAATGCCTTGGGCAGAGCACGTCATGGTAGTCTGATGGCTTGACTGAGAAATCCTGCAAGTCTGTAGGTTTGCAGCCTAGGAGGCCGCATTCTTGCTTCTGCAGAAAGTAAACCCGCATGGGAATGCATGCCCATTCCCTCATACCTAATTCATGTTGAACATTGGGAGGAGTCGTGTTCTCTGTTCATGGTTGTTTTTTGTTCTAATTTTTCTGTCATCCCAGACCCTTTGATCCTTTTGATCCATTTTTTCATGCACATTATTGTTGGTTCACTACCCTGAGTAGCGTAAGAGGAGTTTAGCTGTGTTTTGCTATGTGATTGGGTAGTGGATATCACTCGATTTTATGAGAGTGTGAACCTCTATGATTTCTTGATTGCATTGGATACGCACAGTGTGGTGGTTCGATGATCCTAAGTTGAGGACATGAGGTTCTGGAGTGTTTGTCTGTATGACAATGTGGTATGAGACCATGTTTTCTCTGTGTTACAGAGTGAATCCTATGTGATGTGTTTTTTTTGAGGATTTTTGTGTTGTGCATCCCTATTTTGGTTTGAAGGATTAGAAGTGGAGGAGGGCCAGAATTGGCTGATAAGTCTAGTAAAGAGAGGAACCTCACAGACATATCAAGAGGGGTTGGTAAATCCGACCTACACACCCGAGAGAACACTAGAAGGGAAGGTATGGCCTGAAGGACTGTGTAGCAATTAAAGGAAAACTTCCTTGTGTCACGTGGTGTAGGAGTTGTGGAGGACAATACAAATATGGTGTAGGTGTCCTTAGCTCAGGGGTTGAGATCACTTGCCTAGTAATCCTACCTTTCCATTGCCTTAGTAGCCTGATAATCCCAATTGTATGTGGATTGCTTCCTTGGATAGTTTGAGAAAACCAACTGTAGGTTGGTTTGGCTGGATTTTGATGTGAATGTTGTCTTGGTTTCCTAACTACAAGGAACACTTATGTTATTGACTTGTAATCCTGTATCATGTGAAAACCAATTACATATTGTCTTGGTTGGATAGTCTGTGAAACCCAACTGTGTGTTGGATTGACTATGTGTGTTATGATATAGCTGTGTGTAAGTCTGTGTTTCATAGTTCCTTGTGGAAATCATGCCTAGATCGAGGGTGGCAGTGTGTTGAGAGATTAATGAACACACTAGACTATGGTTGGGTGGAATGTTGCAACGACATAGCTAGTTGCGGGACAACTTAAAAATCAAGATAAGTATTCTCTATCATTTATGTTTATGCCTTGAAGTTTATTGTGAATGAATATGTTGAATTTATAAAGAGGAATGCTTGCTATGAATGAAGTAGGATTCACTGTTGCATGAATATCTCTTTTATGCTTGTTTATGCCATGTAATTGTCTATGAATCACTATGTTCATGTTGGATGCTTGATGATGACTAAGTAGAGGTTTACATGTGTATTTTTCCCTACGTATCACTTCTGCATTTCCTTGTATGTTCAATGCATTTTACTTAAGTCCCTGGAGGCTAGAAAGGCCTGGTGGAAGGTGGGAGGTGAAAAAATAGATAAAGGCTAGGTTAAAGAGTTATTATTCCGATTCCCGAGTTCTGCAGTAGAAGGTGGAAAGCAGAAGTGCGGGAGGTGGAAGATAGAAGAGCCATTAAGTGTTTTTCCACACATTGAGATTCCGAGTTCCGAAGTGCGGAAGGAAGAAAACATAAGTGCGGGTGGTAGAAGATGGAAGATTTGTTAAGTGTTCCCATCATACATTATATTTCTGATTTCCGATTTCCAAAGTACGGAAGGAGAGAGGTAGAAGTGCGCGAGGCAAATGACGTAAGCATCGTTAAATGTTCCAGTTGCACATTATGTTTCTGATTTTCAATTTTTGAGGTGTGGAAGGAAGAAAGTGGAAGTGAGGGAGGCGGAAGGCGAAGTGCGGAAAGGACAGGTCCAGTGCGAAAATTATCATTTCGATCACAGAATGGATCCATCAAGGGTGGAATGACTGTTACAATGGTTTCCAAGCTTGAGAATGAAGGTTGAAGTGTGTGTTAATGTCCATGCCATGTGTTTCAAAGGAGAACATTGGTTCTTTAAGTAAAAAAAAAAATCAATTTATCTGCATTATGGGGTATGGGGACATTACATTATGGTATCAGAGAAAAAGGTTGTAGAACTACGGCCTAAATGGGCCAAGTTGAACAATTAAAATGAGTTAAGAAAACCTAATTTATGGTTTAACAGAGCTACTGGTTGCAACATTGGTATAAATGGGCCAAGGTAATTAGTTGTAGAAAGGAAACTACAGTATGAAAGAGTGTTATTTAGTAGAATTGCTAAATTTAGCCAACTCGACAGAATACCCTTAGCAACACTCAATAAAGAGGTGGACTTCAAATCGACGCTGAACTCGATTGTATAAAGGATTTCGCACCCAGCATCTGCTATTAATGTGCCTTGACCTTAGATATGGATTCTACTATGATCTTAATTGTTCATGCCTGGAATAAAACAATTGGTAAGTAATTTTTGAATTTATGAGATTCTCTAACAATGGTGTATGCTAACATGTCTTGAAGAGTCACAGCGCAGCTTGAAAACTTGGTCTTGGTCCAACCAAGAAGATCAATGCCAAGAAGATCAGTGCCAAGAATATTAACAACATGGAGGATGCACAGGATCCCTGTGGACATGGGGAAGATGCTATGGGAGGAAATCCAAGAGATCCACTCCAATGCTAGAGATGTGGAGGACCCAATTTTTGTAGGATTTGTCCACATGGGGAAGGGTATGTAAGTCAAACTTACAATATCCAAGAATCGGGAACAAAATTTGATGAGAAGCGAAACCAAGAGACTTCCTCAGATGTTGTAGCTACCATAAGGAACCTAAGGGTGGAGTTGCAGAGTTGTAGAGAGGAAAATAAAAAGGATGATCAAGGCTCTAGAAGAGCAAAACCAATTGACTATAGTCATGCTACATAGTTTGATATACCTCCAAAGGCAAATAAAATATGGGCATTAGATAACAAAGATAGAAGGGAGTAGGAGAAATTCCCACAAGAAGAATGTGAAGCTTGACCCACATGTACATTTTATCTTGAAATCCGACAGCTTTGATGTATGAAATTTGACAGACATGTGTATGTTATTCAAGGAAAACATTTTTTTGGGCGTCGATGGGAATTTGTCAGTTATTCAAGAATCAACACCATTTCAAACCTCGTCGATATTTTGACAAGATATCATCATAAATTGGGAAATTTTTACTTAAATTAGGCATCAAAATTCTGATGAAGAGACGTCGAATAACCGATGGATATCACTTCCATCAGACACCTGAAATCCATTGTTTCTATTAACCCTTTGCAGGATGTCATGTCCTAGGATTCAAAATTTCGATGGCATATAGATGTCCTAGGCATTGGAATTTTGACGGACTATAGATGTCATAGGAGTCCGAATTCCGACGGTCTGAGGATATTTGAAAAAAATAGCAGAACAAGGTACAAACTGTAGAGATGAGTTTTATGGCCTTTGAATTCTGATGAAGGTAGCAAAGGAAAAATAACGTAAACATTTGCATGTATATAGAGATTCCAAGCTTCTGATGGATTGGGAACATAGCAAAATATTTGTAAAACATCCACTAGAAAAGGGAAATAATGAACATCTATTAGACCCATTGCTAAATGACCCAAATCTATGGCATCTAGCAGAACCGAAATTTCAAAAATTATTTTGTTCGAGAAGAGCGCAAGGGTTACCAAACCCACTTCTTTAACATTAACTGCAGCTGATTCAAAGAGAATATTGCCTAGAGGTTGCACTACATTGCTATTTTTGTTGACCGACTATTAGATTGAATGTCGAATATTAAATTCCTAGGGGTTCATGGATACTCTTGAAAAAATTCCCCAAATATAACATACTCCATGTGCTCTCCATTACCAAGATTATTTTTTCAGGTGAATTAAGATTGACCATCACATACCTGTTATTTTCTAGTGTTAGCCTGGTAGACTAAAGGTTGCAAGGATTGAAATCTAATACCTATTGAAACAAGTTTCATTTTAGGTGTTAATATTGATGACAATATAGAACCTCTAAAGTTTAGTTATTGCAACAAACCATGAACATCAAAACCCATTATCATCAAAACTCTAAAGTTTAGTTATTTCATAGCTAAACGGGCTGAAGTAAGGTGAGATCTGAGCAAGGAAACAATTTTGAAAAATTCACTCAAACCACTAGAATAACTTTTAAGGAGAAAAAAAGCAACAGTGATGCTGATTTTAACTTAGTTGGAAGCTACTATTAGTCCAAAATAAAGAGTTGGATGCCACCCTAGCAAACAATGGTGCATATTATGCTAAGGCTACTCAACGAACTATGACATTTGGTTCATATTGAGGTATTAAATGTTCCTATTCTATAGGTAGTAAGTTGCCTCATCCCTTTCATTTCATGTATGAAGGTTTCAGTGAACCTGATTTGGTGCAAGTAGGTGGCATCCTTAGAAAATAAATGGTAGATTCACTTTCAAATAGATTGAAGTGAAGTTAAACATTGGATGGATATACCAAAGCACATATTGATCACCAATTGAAAACACAGTCCTTGCAAACCCATTTACATCAAGTAACCTTGATGAAACTCTTGGTATCCATCAAATGTTTCATTTGGTTTAGATGCTCTACATGACCTTATTTAATACACTTGGGATAAAATGTGTGAATATACTCTCCATACTATAAGTTTTTTCATAGAAACCTTAATTGTAGGGGTTTCGTGTGTGACCTTTTTGGGAAATTTTCAAGGGAGTAAAATTTTGATTGGACTAATAAAGTTGTGTATTTATAGATGAGACATGGGATAATTACATCTATAAATGGAATAAAGTTTGTTAAGATAGGGGAGAATGATCATAATCTAGAGGTGGTGTGAAGAGGGCCTTCACAAATGTAGAAATTTCTTCCAAGATACTAAACATCATAAGGAATTGAAAATGAGATCCTGAAATAGAAATTTAGTTTAATCAGTTCCATTTTTATCAAGCATGATGCATACCAATCATGTCCTATAAAGCCTCAACAAAGTGGATGTATCATTTGGTTTGTTCAATTGTGCAAAGAGGAAACGTTGGTGTACTCCAATTGAGCAGGCATAATGTTATTTTTTGGATGGTTTGATAAGATTGCAAAGTTGATGGTATTCAATATCTACTTGAATATACAGGTAAGGGAGTGTTGTAGCACTTAGTGCACACAATATGAATAAGGTGATATGGTGCTACTAAATAGCTGACAAATAAGAACTAGATTTTAGCTTCCTTAAACAAATGAAAGAAGTTGGGAGTCAAGCTAACACAAAAACATATAACTCCTTTGTTAAGTTGTAAGTTGTTTCTGAATATAATTTTCTCATATCAGGCACTTTAGATGTACCCAACATTAGAAAAATCAGTTTGCATTCATGTTGCATACACTTGGTAGATGATTTTACTACTGGAAAAATCTAATAGACTTGATACAACTATCAAATTTTTTGAAGAAATGAAAAGTAAAGGATTCTTCCCAAATTCCTCAATATTTACATCTATTGTTGACTCGTTGTGTAAGGTGGAGACATCAAACATGACTATGAAGGTCAACATGGAAATGCAAGTAGTTTTATTTTGACGTTTTTTGAGTACATTTACTTCTCTGAAGGATGGAACCGGATATGGAATTAAATCTCTAACATGAGATAAAGGCATGCTTCATGCCATGTTATGGATTTCACACCATGGTCATTAATTCATACTCAAATTCTAGGAAATTGGATATTTCTATCATTATTTGCAAAAATGGAAAAGACAATTTTATTTTTCATGGATACTATATTTTTTCTCTAGTGAAAATTCATGTTGCTCAATGATAGGTTGATCAGTCTTGGGTTTTTGGGATTGGGGAGTTGGAGAAGAAAGTGAAATTTTCAAAATCTTCCATTTTGGGAGCGCTTTTTATATAATGGGATGTTTTGTGAATGGTAAAATTGTTTTGTCCTCTCTTAAGGAAGATCAATACACATTTTTTTTCTTCTTTTCTATGCTTTTATTCCCTATTATTTCTACTATTGTAGTGACAAACATGGTTATTCAACTTTCTTGTCATGTGGGTAGTGTTCTTTTATGTCCCAACATTTTAGCAATATTTTGCATTGATGCATGCACTTAAACATTCTTCATTGAAAAAATTCCTTGGTGAATTTGTACAGTATTCTATGGATGTCCATAGTTTCCACTCTCTACCTGTATAAGATCATTCTTGTTATTTCCTCTATCTCTATTTCTCACTACCACTCCCTGAAAGAACAAATATTAATCTCCACAAATGCCTATTGTTGGTGCTTATTATTTCACATCAACAACTGAAGCTATAAATGAAATGTTTGAAGTGTTTCATCCCCTGTCAATGTAAAGGAGAATGGAATGGGAACCCCTCATTATGAGGAGATTATTATAGATGATTAAAAGGTTATGCTCATAAAGCAAGCATCTAGACATTTTGTTATGTACAAAACTCAATCCCTAGAATGAGCAATCCACGTTTGTGTTGGGAATACATTCCTAGAAATTGGTTGCTTTAAATGATTAAATAAGGAAGACCATTGCTAAAGGAATGAATAAATAAATCCTAAAACAATCTTGTTCACACAGATCCACATTTTAAGGATCTTGTTACTAAGATTGAGGACATCCATATTTATAGGAGTTTTCTAACATAAGCCAAAATGATAAGAACAACAAATGAAGGAAAATATGAACATTAATAAGTGGGAATCTAAATATAAAAACTAAAGCCAGAAAATGATAATTTGAAATGCAACCAAAAGGCATAAAACTATAATTTCAGTTTTCTTTGTCTGCAGTAAAGGAACTTATTCAGGAAGCACAGATTGAACCAGAAAAAATCAAGTAATAGAAGGACATTTCACAGTGTCTAAATATTTATTCTAGTTCTTTGGGAAAATGTTTTCTCATGAAGGAAAACGGGATTATGTTGAGAAATTAATGATTGTAAAAAAAAACATAAGTTAAAAACATTTGTGCATAGAGGATAGTAGATACAATCAATGTTTTGGTATTCTCTCATGTATTGGAAACCACCCAGAGAAGGTCCAAGTGAAACCGAAACCCAGGAAAGACAGGATGTGTAGGGGAATATAGAGGTAATACTATAACTATCATTGTGGATATTATTGGAAATGCTACAATCAACAAAGCAGAAATGAAGGCCTGGGTAAAACCCTATCTCAAACTTAGGATAATGAATATTGAGGTGGAAAGAGACTAAAATTATTATCAATTTGATGTAGGGTTATTTTGTAGCTTCAAATTAGAATTTATATCCCAAAACATGGTTGTTCATTTGTTAGCCAAATATGCCACCTATAGAAGATGAGATTAATTGGAAAGACAAGCTAACATTAGTCACCGAGGATAATTAGTCACCAACCCAGCATGCATGAACACCAATTGCTTTATATCTGGAAAGATAAAAACCAACAAACCTTCTATGTCAGGAAAGATGGAAGGCTCATCTTCTTTGGAGCATATTCTGTTTACAATTTACATTCCTTCTAAATTGCCTCCCTCTGATTTTCTAGATCTCTCCCTAAATTATAATCCATTGAGGATGGAAAAACATCAGACTACAACACAAAAGAGAGTATGTTAGCAGACTAGAATAGTGGCAGACCTAACAAGTAGAAAAAATTACTTCCTAAACTTGGAAAGATAACACACCAAAAGAATCAATGGTACACCTACTTCCATCATGTAGGAGGATGGGAGCTCATATGAAGAGATCATGAAGCCGAGAGAGAAAAGTAGCAAAGAGAGGGGATAGTCCTTATGAGGCTCAGGCCCAAAGCACTCAAGATCAATAAACTGTATATATCTGGTAGCAAGAAAATACAAGGTTCATCAGGTAGTTTCATGTCTTGGAGAATGATTGACAGGATAAGATGGATAGGAATGAGGAAAATAAATAGCTCAAAGAGCTCATAAACTACTAAGAAAGAAATTAGTATAGGTAGAGGCAGAAAAACTTATCATTTAAAGCAAGATTTTTCTTATTCTCACCTACCCCATGTATCGTTTTCCTACCTATGTTCTTCCCTCTTAATATCATGTTTCTTGGAAAAAGTCTCATAATGCATTTAAATAGATGTATCTTTTTGCATTTTCAACATTTCCTCTCACTCATTAATTGCTTCTTGGATTTATCATTTTTTGTAAACTGTACTTTCTCTGCAGACATTAGAGGAAATTTCAACTCAAAATGGGCCTCCTAAAATGAATTAATAAAATAATAGTTAAAATAATAAAATAATATTTATTAATTTTAGAGGAAGAAAAGAAAAAAATTACTTTTTTGTTTGTNGTAGCGAGGTCCGTCAAAAGTATGCCGAGTGGGTACTCGTTGGATGTGGAATTTAATTCCGCATCC
This sequence comes from Pseudotsuga menziesii, assembly GCA_001517045.1. NCBI lineage: Eukaryota > Viridiplantae > Streptophyta > Pinopsida > Pinales > Pinaceae > Pseudotsuga > Pseudotsuga menziesii. The sequence continues at coordinate 163,642 of LPNX011034352.1, read as the reverse complement.
AACGAGCTCTCCCGATCGAAATTTGAGTAAAAACACGAGGAGATATGTCAAAAAAACAAACAAAAAAAGTAGTTTTTTTTATGATACCTATCCCCAAATTTATATTTAAAAAGTGTTTAAGACCTATACGATATTTCAAATTTAAAGCAATTTCATTGGCTAACATATGATGACATGGAATTTGAATATAAGTTAAAAGGCCCATTTTGAGTTGAAATTTCCTCTAATGATCCTTTAAGCTTTCATCAATACATGATTTGTATTTCCCATCATCAATCTCTAGCATAAATTCCTCTTTCTCTATACCTTTATCATCATACTCCTCACATATCTTTTTCACTGCCCAAGTAAAGTTAGTTTCATCCTTTCCTTGACATTTGGCTGACAACTTATTTTTCAACTCAGAGGTGAATGCTTGAACATTAGTAGCAGCACATAAACCACTGCAAAAGAAGCAATAAAAAAGTGAGATCAATAAACCAAAACCTACATCTACTTGTAAAAGCAAAACCAAATCCTATATTTTGAAGACCAAGGTGACCAAACTGACATGCCAGAGACCACATATAAGATTATCTGACCAGATTAAACCAAAGGCATTTATCCAGCAAGTTTGGATAATTTTATTCTAATGAATGTACTTTTATGTTCACATTTCCCTCTTATCGCACTGACTGTTTAAGTTGTCTGGAAGGGTTTCAGGATTCATGCAATTACTCTTAAATTTGTGGATATATCTCTGCTACAGAGTACACCCTCTCTAGAATTCTGATTTATTCCCTATTCACTGTAGAGATCGAGTATATGTTTTTACAAACAATTTGCATACACTAGGTTGTAACGAACTGTAAGTAATTTGGTTTGTGACTTTGACAAACAGTTGTAGTGTATATTGTTGAATGTATCAATAGTTATTCAATCCTTATGATGATTGTCCTTAGATGGTTTAGAAGGACATTCTTATAGCATATGTAACATTTACCATCCACAACATTTAATCTTGAAAAATAAAATGCTACAGTAATAATATAAAGCATAAATCAAACTTTTAATGCCAAATTTCTAGATCTAGATTTTACTCAAAAATACATGCCTGGAAAATTCGATGCACTAACAACAATGGAAAAATGTGTCCTCCATGACTTCAACTTTCTCCTTGGTATTGCACAAACTAGGAATACTTCAATGAACAAATATAAACTGTTGTAGATTCCTTTCAGTAGATAATATTGAGTGGATTTGGTATATATCAGACCTCACACAAGAAAAAGAAACAAAAGAATGAATATTTAATTCCAATAAAGATATATAACATGAGAGATAGCTCCATAACACGCCCAACATAAATAACTACTTCCCACAAACACTGTAACACAAGTTTCTCCTTCTACGATTTCTACAATAGAAATATCATCTTTTTCTTGGCCACGCCCTTCAACAAATGTGTGAATCTCTGTTATTAAACACTATAATGTACTGTGGAAGCTAGTTCTAGGTTTCAAAAGATGGCTTGGTCTTTAACCCCAACAAGCAAGCTCTAATTCTTTTGGAATAGAAATTAATAAATATACTAGTTGTGCCATGAGCTTGGGAACACCCTGCACTGTGGATACCTACACATTTAACCCATTATTATTTTACTAGACCTATTTACTATACCAAGTTGGTGTCTATAGACGCTGGTTATATAGAAGCTTACCATAGGACGGAGGGTGAGAACAAGCATTCATTTCCTTCTCTTCTACTAGCTGCGACATTCCTTAAAGAGTGAATGCAGCCCACCCTCCCTTAATTCTCCTTGAATTTGATGCCACAATTTCACAAGAGAAACAATGTTCTACTCTAGAAAAAGAGACATATACTGTGCACTGTAGATTCAGCTTACAAACTATGATCCAGCAGAGGGACATGGATCCATCTAGAATAAGACCTTGGGATCGAGTGGTTTTTGTACCCAGATTAAAGATACAAACCACCATTTTTGTAATGGCACAAAAAATTACCTTGGAAGCGTCATTGTCGCTGGCTGCCATATTCAAACATGCATGCCCTCACATAACAATTGAATTTACCAAGAGACACAACATATTATATAATTTTGGGTACGTCGAAAATTTTCCGAGTTAATGTCAAAAATTCGAACTATAATTCTATCACTTTAAAAAAATTTAATCAAATTTCGTAATTTGAAAGTGAAATCCGAACAAATAGTACTTTTTCGTTGGATGTCATCATATTTTCTTGTCGTATTTTGGGTACAAATATTGTTGCGACCCAAGGAATAAAGTTTTTAAACCTTCTCACCTCATTAATCAGCAAAGGCAAACATCACAAGTTGTGATTAAGCCATCTAGAATGATGGGGGGGAAATACAAGGAACCCACTCAAATGCTGGGTATATGGAGGACCCCATCTACGCAGGAATTGTCCACCTGAGAATGGGAATTAAGGTAAAGTCCACAACACCCAAGGATCCAATGATGTGGGTCAGGAAGAAGGGACCATTCCTAAATTTGTGCAGTATTAGATGACCACCAGGAAGACCATCAATAAACTCAGGTGGATTTTGAGGGTGAGATTTCTGAGTAGACTATTTATGTTTTGATTGACCCTGGATCCACTCAAAGTTATATCACCCCTAGACTTGTTGAGATGTGAACTTTGAAGAATTCAAAGCATAGAAGATCATGGTTAGTCCAACTAGCCATTAGAACTAAGAAGAAGGTTAGTGAGGTGGTAAAGAAATGTCCATTGGTCATGGATGGGTTAGTCACTTGTGCAGATTTGAATGTTCTACAACTTGGTTCCTATGATGTCCTCATTGGATTGGATTGGTTGGAAGCACATAGAGAAAATATTGATTGTTACAACAATACTTTTGAGTTCTTAGATGAAGATGGAAAACTAAAGGTGGTGAAAGGCTCAACAATACAGTTGAATAATTTATGTGGGAAAGGTTCCAGAGTATATGAAGCTCATGTTTTGGAGGCAGCAGAGAATGAAACTCCTAGGTTAGAGGACTTCCTTGTGTTGCAAGAATTAAAGGATGTTTTTCTTGATGAAATTCCAGGGCTTCCTCCAAAGAGGGACATTGATTTCATAATTGAACTTGTTCCAAGAACAACACCAATATCCAAGACACCCTATAGGATGGGTACACCAGGAATTCTAGAGTTGAAGATGCAGCCGCAAGAGTGGTTGGAGAAGAAGTATATCAGACCTAGTGTGTCTCCTTGGGGTGCACTAGCTCTATTTTTGAAAAAGAAAGATGGTACACTCTGGTTGTATATTGGTCAAAGACAACTGAACCAAGTCACTATGAAGAACAAATATGCTTTTCCTAGGATTGATGACCCTTTTGATCAAATGAAAGGAGCAAAGGTATTTTCCAAGATTTACTTAAGTCCTAGGTACCATCAGGTAAGAATCAAGGATGAATATGTTCATAAGACATCCTTCAAAGCAAGGTATGGACCTTATCAGTTTGTAGTGGTACCATTTGGTTTCACAAATGCACCAACTACATTTATGTGCCTTAGGAATAATGTTTTCAGTAGGTACTTAGACAAGTTTGCACTTGTTTTCCTTGATGATATTCTTACTTATTCAAAGAATGAGGAAGAACATGTGGAACATTTGAGGCTGATTTTGAAATTGATCAGGGAGCATAAGTTGTATGCAAAGTTGAGCAAATGTGACTTCTATGAAGATAGAATTCATTATTTGGATCACATTATCACAGATAAAGGAATATTTGTAGACCCTGAAAGGATCGAGGCCATTATGAGTTGTCCTACTCCAAGAAAAGTGACAGATGTAAGACCTTTTGTGGAACTTGTAGGATATTATAGGAGGTTCACTGAAGGATATTCTGTAGGTAAAATTGAATCTATGTATGGGATGAGGAGGCCTACATGTGAGCTTGTAGTTCCATGAGGAGATGACCCTCGTATTTATGTACAATCATATTAGAATTTCCTAAAGAATGCAGGTAGAATGACCTAAACAGGGCAGTATGGTTGTACCCAATGAAACCAAGGCATAAATCTGCCATTTGATATGAGAAGGATCTCATGACTGAAAGCTAACCTATGAACAGAACATATTTTAAATTTTCTTATTGAATGTTATTGATTGTTTGGATGATATAAATTGGTGTCAAGATGACATGTTGTATGTGGATGTCCAGGTTTTGGGCAGTATGTGTAAGTAGGGGATAAGTTCTCCCACTTGCAAAAGACAAACAATATGAGGATGTCCTCATGATTGCAAAATTCTAATTTTCTGTAGGACGCAGAATTGTGGATTCATAGTTTGATTGAGTATCAATGTTGTTGATCATTTGATGTTTGGAAAGTTATGTATGCATGAAATAGATTTGAAAATCTATGATTGAAATTTTTATGATGAGATCTCATGTGAACTACATGATTGTATGTAATGCAGATGAGATGATGAAAATACGCCATCGAGATACATATATCCTCAGAAGGATGTACTTGGGGTACATGGCTCTCGAAAGAATGTACTTGTGGTACATAGCTTCTCAAGATAATGTGTTTGGGATAGATGGATCCTATGGAAGGATGTACTTGGGTACATAGTTTCACCCCTCCCAGTTAGCTAGGCACTGGTATGCATCACTAGGGACACCTAGGGTGTAAGACATCCGGTTAGACTTATTTTCGCACACATTCACGCTGTAAGGGGATTGTCATGAGAGTAGGGGATCCGTGAAGACAATAAACCCTAGGTATTATGGTGTCCGGAAAGGAAGTGCCCAAGATTGGTGAGCACTGGAGGAGGTGCTAGGCCCTTGATTAGAGCTACCATCGAAAACCCAAAGAGGTGTTAGGTTCTGAAGCAGGGCTACCAGATATCGGTTGAGAGATGTTATACAGATAAGTATTTGATTACTTGGGAAATCCTTGTTGAATTTTTGTAATTACACATGTGCATATGATGCAACTATGATTTTGAAAATCTTGTAAAGAGTGAATCCTATAGAAATGAATCTGACATGTGAATTAATTCCTTATGGCGTTTGGGAAGGAAGCACTTGAGTTTGGTGAGTACCTAGAGGAAGTGTTAGCCTCTGGATTAGAGATGCCATATCTTGGTTGAGAGATGTTTTCATAGGTGATCTAAGGCTTGCGGAAACTTGTTTACTTTTTAATGCATACCCTAGAAGAGCACAGGAAGGGTGTGTATGGTGAAGGGACTGTAGAGCACAGAAGAGGTACCATACTTGTTTGGGGTAGGGATGGTCTTGTGGGTGCCATAGTTGCGAAAATACAAGACAAATACCTATGGATCCAAAAGAAGATACTTATGCAAATGAGTATATGGTTTAGTTGGCAATTTCTTGCTAATTTTATGTCAATATACATGTGCACGCGATTCATCTATGATTTTGAAAAATCTTGTGAATACTGACATGAGGATTGATTCATTGCTTGGGGCCTAAGAATATGTAATGTCGGTTTCCAAATACATTGGAAATGTTCCAAGTTGAGGAGAAGGATCCTCAAAGACCCAGAAAGAGTTACAGGTCATGCCATTGGACAGATAAAGGTGCAGAAGAAGCACCATGGTCATGATAAGGCTATATGGGAGCTAGTGGGTTCCATCCAATTAGCACATCCATTTTTGTTCAACTTTGTGAAGCATTGAGGACAGTGTTATTATAAGGGGAAGGGGAATGTAATACCCTTGGTTTCGACCCCAAGGGGGAGGGGAATGTGTTCTTTGGTTTTGACTACATCGTATTGAATTGTACATGATATATATACATCAGTGAGATCATGGCATAGGGCCCAAGGCCAAGGCCCTGTCACTGATCTGGTGTTTTGCATAGGTGATCAAGGTTGATACCTATGGTGAAAGTGCTAATTCAAGCACCGTCTATATTTTGATGTATCATGTATATGTACAAATTAAAAAAATACCACAGCTAGCTATGGAACTGCAATGTGAAAGAGATGGGGGAATGATTCCATAAGGGATAGGGTGGGGATTTATTCAAACCCCCTAATCCAATAGGGTGTGACCAGGTGTCAATGGGGAAACCCGTGTACCCCCAACTACCTTTTTCGTCATCTCTCCTCAATCATAAATATCTTCCTTGGTTGAGGAAGTTAATTCCTTGGGTAGAGCAAGGAATGGAAGTATGATGGCTTGAATGAGAAAACCTAAGATTCTGCAGTTCTGTAGCTTGGGAGGCTGTGTTCTCGCTTCTACAACAAGTAAAAATGCATGGGAATACATGCCCATTCCCTTATCCCTGAGTCATTCTGAAATTTGGGGGGATTCGTGTTCTCTGTTCATGGTTGTTCATTGTTCTACTTTTTCTGTCATCCCAGACCCTTCGATCCTTCTGATCCATTTGTTCATGCATATTGTTGTTGGTTTACTACCTTCATTAGTGGAAGAGGAGTTCAGTTGTGTTTTGTTGAGTGATTGGGCAGTGGATATCTCTCAATTTTATGAGAGTGTGACCTTATGTGATTTCTCGACTACCTCGGTGATGCGCAGTGTGGTGTTTCAACCATCCTAAGCTATAGACGTGAGTTTTTGCAGTGTTTGTTTATGTACCATTGTGGTATGAGACCCTATTTTCTTTATGTTACAGAGTGAAGCCTATGTGTTATGTTTTCTTTGAGGATTATTGTGTTGTGCATCCCTGTTTTCATTTAAAGGCTTAGGAGTGGAGGTTGGCAAGAATTGGACGATAAGTATAGTAAAGAGAGGAACTTCATAGACGTATCAGGAGGGGTTGGTAAATCTTTCCTTCACACCCAGGAGAACAACAGAAGGGAAGGTATGGCTCGAAGGAGTGTGTAGCAGTGAAAGGAATACTTCCTTGTGTTGGGTGGTGTAGTATTTGTGGAGGCCAAGCCAGATCCGGTGTAGGTGTCCTTAGCTATGGGGTTGAACTCACTAGCCTAACAATCCTACCTTTCCATTCCCTTAGCAGCCTAATAATCCCAACTGTATGTGACTTGTTGCCTTGGATAGTCTAAGAAACCAAACTGTAGGTTGGTTTGACTGGGTTTTGATATAAATGTTGGATTGGTTGAGTAAGTCCAAGGAACCCTTATGTTATTGGCTTGTAATCCTGTATCCTATGAAACCTAATTACATATTGGCTTGGATGGACAGTCTGTGAAACCCAACTTTGTGTTGGCTTGACTATGTGTGTTATGATCTTGCTGTGTGTAAGTCTGTGTTCCCTACTTCCTTGTGGAAATAATTCCCAAATTGGGGGTGGCAGTGTGTTGAGAGATTAATGAACACACTAGCCTATGGTTGGGTGGAACGTTGCAGCGACATAGCTAGTTGCGGGACAACTTAAACATCAAGATAGGTATTCTTTGTTATTCATGTTTATGCCTTGAAGTTGATTTTGAATGAATATGTTGAATTGATAAAGAGGAATGCTTGTTATGAATGAAGTAGGATTAAGAGTTGCATGAGTATCTCTGTTATGCTTGTTTGTGCCATGTAATTGTTTATGAATCACTATGTTCATGTTGGATGCTTGATGATGGATAAGTAGAGGTTAACTTGTGTATATTTCTCTTCATATTACTTTTGCATTGCCTTGTATGTTCAACGCATTTTTATTAAGTCCCTGGAGGCTCAAAAGGCCTGGTGAAAGAGTCAGTTACAGCTGATATAAGTGTTTCTGCACTCTGGGATACACAGCAGAAGGTGAAATGTGGGAGGCGGGAGAAAGAAGTTTAATCAAAGTAGAATGTGGGATTTTTGACTTCCAGTATCCACCTGTGGAAGGAAGAAGGTGGAAACTAGGAGAAAAGTTTAGGCAAAAGTTGCTTTTTCTGCACCCCGGGATCCACCTGCGGAAGGCGAAGGAGGGAGGTGGAATAACAGAGAAAGGCTATGGTAAATAGTTATTCTTTTGATTCTCAAGTTCCACATAGCAAGGATAAAAGTGAAAGTATGTGAGGAATAATACAGAAGAGTCATTAAGTGTTTCATTGCACATTGAGATTTCAAGTTCTGAGTTTCGAAGTGTGGAAGGTAGAAAGTGGAAGTGCAGGAGGTGGAAGATATAAGAGTCGTTAAGTGTTCTTGTCGCACATTATGTTTTTTAATTCCAATTTCCAAAGTGCGGAAGGTGGAAAGAGGAAGTGTAGGAGGCGGGAGACAAAATATTTGTTGAGTGTTCCCATCGTACATTATGTTTTTGATTTCCTATTTCTGACGTGCAGAACATGGAAAGCGGAAGTGCGATAGGAAGAAGGCGAAGTGCAGAAAGGACAGGTCCAGTGCGAAAATGATCATTCCAGTCACGGAAGGGATATGTCAAGGGAGTAATGACTGTTACGGTGGTTTCCAAGCCTAAGAATGAAGGTTGAAGTGTGTGTTATCGTCCGTCCATGCCCCATGTTTCGAAGGAGAACAAGGATTCTTTAAGTAAAAAAAAAAAATTATCTGCATTATGGGGTATGGGGACGCTACATATAGTGGTCATATACAGAATACAAATTTCTGTCCCAACAACATAAAAAACAGATAAAATCCCTCATACAAATATGATATAAAACTCCTTCAAGATTGAATCCAAAGTCATGAAAACTAGTGACTCAATGGCATGAGAATACAAGCTTTTCACACATGATTTTCTTGGATTTCGAGCTACAAATAGTATGGAAATTAAAATAAATATTCATACATCATATATGGATTCCCCAAAGTCATCAAAATTAGAGAAGAGCACTCATAAAAATATGATAAAAAACTCGTTCAAGATTGAAGCCAAATTCATGAAATTTAGTGATTAAATGGCATTAGAATGCAAGATTTTAACACGAGTTTCTTATAATTAGAGATATAGAGAATATGGAAATGAAAGTACAAATAAATAAATCATATAAAAAAGCTTGGGATTAAAATGGACTCAAAAAAGAGTAAGCACCATTCAAACAAATGCATCATCAACATGAGAATGTGGGGGAATGAGAAAAGAGGGACATAGATGAGAACTTGAGTTGTATGGACCTTAAAACTGAAACTAAACACCATAAATAATGTCCATTTATAGGTATTAATGAACTCTCCATCAAATAACTTGGAAAGGAATCTAACTCCCTCGAAATTGGTTCAAGCAGGGAGATTAAACACCAACCGAGCAATGGACAAGCAAAATCTCTCCAAAATTCCGAAGGCCAATTAACAAACAATACAAAATATTCTCCATTTTTGCTTCTTACTCTTTTAGTAACCTCCTTGTCCTCATTTCCCTCCAATAAACTCAAATTACATTCCCATTGGTTCATTAACTTGAATTAGTGTTAATCTAGGTCATTACATTAATCCAAGTGACACTTGTCTTGACTTTGCTTACTCTCCCTTCATAAAATTTGACTTGGAACCTTTCATGAAGCTTCCTTGGGACCTACACACACCTCTTGTGCCCTCTTGGGTCTAGTTTTAGATCTTACATGTCATAGATTTCATATAATATCACTAGTACAAAATGAGAGATAAGTGACCAAAAAAATTACCAAAATCCACATATAAATGACATTTTCATTTGGCGATCACTGGTGGCTAATTTTTGGTCTCTTATCACGCGACCAAAAATGTGGTCATATTTAGTTTAGTCATTTTTAGCTTGTCTTTTGGTCATTAATTTGGTCTCATATTTGGTCATTAATATGACAAAATATACGACCAAATTAATTACCACAAGACAAGCTATAAATGACCAAATTAAATGTGACCACATTTTTGGTTGTGTGATAAGAGACTGAAAACTAGCCACCAAAACTATTATTTAGTCATTTATATGCAAATTTTAGTCATTTGTTTGGTCACTTATCTCTTATTAGTTGGTCACTTATCTCTCATTTTTTGGTCACTAATTTAGTTTATTTTAGACATTTTATAAGAACATATGCATTGATTTCTATAGATAGGGTATGGAGAATTGAACCACCATTCTCCTTCCTGTAATTCAGGTTCTCTTCCATTGAGATAGTACCCTTGAAGTATCTTCTTTTTAACCACTAATTAGAGAAATATTGTAAAGAGGCGATTTTATTGCAGTCAAGAGTTCGTCCCCATAAGCAAGGAAAGAGTACACAGGTAGATTGTTGGTGAGAACATGGATGAAATGTTGGTGGGATGCCATTGTTAATAGTGCATTCTGAATTTTTTACACCTTTATTGCATGAGGGTTCCCCATGCGACTCCCTCTTCCATTCTATAAGAACACTTTAGAGTGCTTCAACTTATTGTGTTTTAGCTTTTACGTGTTAAGTCGACTTGTATTGTAGGTCCAAATCAAAACCAACGAGTTTTCTAACACTAATAAATGAATACAACACACACACACATATAATGTACTTCTTTACCATTTTTAAACAATATTTTGATATGGCAGGGTAACAAGGGTAAATTTCTTTGAATAAAATGACACTAAAAATATGTTACATAAAGACTAGAATAAGTTAAATTGTTTATCAAAATTGAGGATACATAGTTGTTAAAAAAAACACTAAAATAAAATCCTTTTATGTGAGAAATTTAAACCACAAGAGAATCTAGGAGCGTTAGTGAAGCTCACAAATCAAATTTGGTGCAAAAACTAGCAAAAACCATCAATTAAGAAGCAAATTGCACACACAATGTCAACAGAAACAAGATAATTTTGAACTGTCTAATCGTGAAACATGTTATTATTAGGTATATATTACAACATAGGATTTTTGTGAGGATTTGGAAGCCAATTGTGAGCATACAAGTCAAAATTGCCAAAATGGTATCAAACCCCCCTAGGTGGACCGATCATGCCCCAAATCAGCCCAAACAACTACAAATTGCTAAATGTACATGGATGAACTGATGTGGGTAAATTATTACACCTTGGACAGCATCGGTGTGGAAATATGGGTGGTGTAGAGTCTCAAGGTAACATTTAATGCACCAAATCAAGCCAAAATTGGGCAAAATCCCACTCTAGCACTCCAAGTCAACCTAGTTTTCCACATTCAATGAATGGGAGTGCAATAGAAATGATGAGGGCACACATGTGACTGGCTTACTGAGATGGAGTGATCATGTGGGTGTGAAATCCCCAATCTGACTAGACATTTGTCCAACTAAGCACCCCTAGCCTACCACATAGTGTATTAAAGCTTTAAAAGCAATAAAATTGACTAAGTAGTGTAATTAGGGACTAATGAGTTGTATTACTATTCTAACAACCTACCTTAATCCAACAAAAAATTACATCTCACAAAATTATGGATGCCTTGGAAACAATGGCTCAAGTCACCTCAAATACATAATTCAGAAATTACAATTTATTTGTCCATATGAACTGAGGAAAAGAAGGAAAACCTTATGGGACAAAACCTTCCCTAAAAAATGGAGATGGGGCTAGACCTGCAATAAATAATAGAAAATTACCATCCTTCACTCACCCCAATAAAATATATAAGGTAGGTGAAGGTCTTCTCTGTGAAAGCCTTGGTAAAAATATCAGCAGTTTGCTCGATGGATGGGTAATACTGTAGTGAGATCACCCTATCATGCAATAATCCCCGAATGTAATGCATGTGTATCTCAATATGTTTTGTCCTCTGTCTCTACACTAGATCAGTAGATATTTTGATGTCACTTTTATTTTCCACCCAAATGTTGGTTGGAGAACCAATTGTGACACCAAATTATCAGAGAATTCCCTACAACCAAACACACTGTATAGCAGCATTGACTTCTTCCCTGTACTCGGCCTATGCTGATGAAAGTGAAATGGTGTGTTTTTTGTTAATTTACCAGAAAATGGGACCTTCAGCAAACATAAATACAAAACCTGAAGTTGACTTCCTGTCGGTGGGATCTCCAGCCCAATCTGAATCAAAAAATCCAACTAGTTGAAGTGAGGAACTAGCTGTGTAGTGCACCCCAAAATTCTTAGTTCCCTGGACATACTGAAGAATTATTTTTTCTTCTCTCCAATGGAGCTCACGTGGCTGGTGCATATGTATTGCTACAAAACTTTCAACATAAGACAAATCAGGTCTTGTGTGAGTGAGATAGAGCAAGCTTCCCACTAGTTTCCTGTAGAGTGTAATATCCACCAATGGAGAATTGCCAAATTCATGCATTTTAATACCAAAAAGAAAGAGAGAATTGGATGCCTTACACTAAGCCATGTTAAATTTATTTATTAGGTATGAATCATACTGTTGTTGACTCAGCTTGATGCCCCTTTCATTTTGCTCAAATTCCAAGCCCAAAAATTGTTTTAGCAATCCTAGGTCTGTCATGGCAAATTCACTATGCAAAGATGACTTGATTCATCCAATTGAATTGGTGCAGCTACTTTTAATGAGGATATCATCAAAATAAATACCAATGAACCTAAAAATACCATCATGTTTCTGCAGATACACCTTAGGGTTTGATTTTCATCTAGTGAAACCAATAGAGAGCAAACAAGCATCCATTTTTGCATACCATACAATGATTTCTTCAGCCTACATACCAATGAAGGATCCTCTTGGAAACCTTCAGGATGATGCATATAGATCTCTTCCTATAGCTCACCATGTAAAAAATCATTATTAACATCCATTTCATAACCATTAGCAGAAATGTTGGTCCATAAAACCCATTTGCATTGAACAAACTTCCTCTTGGGAGGAAGGGGAACCAATTCCCATGTATTGTTCTCTTGGAGGGACTAAAATTCATCTTCCATTGATTATTTCCATCTAGGGTCATTACAAGATTGCTGACATGTCTGAGGATCAGACCCAATCATCATATAACAGTGCTCAGCAATAGCACTATCACTTGCAAATGAATCTCTAGTATTTTTTGATCTAGTCTTCCTAGGATCATGGGGATTGCCTGCCAATTCCCCAGCTGCTTGTACAATGTTTTCAGCCCACTTGGGCCTAGATGGTGAGTCATATACAAAAATATCATGTTCAACAACATTTATATCAGACATATCAGAAAAAACTGATCATGTATCATCACTTACATCTTTGAATGGTTGAGGAGAGGAGCATTCCCCCGGTGCAAGCTCGAAATCAGAAATTGGCTCTTCTTCAAATTTCACACTTCTCTCAACAAATGTATTGCAAGTGGAGGTGTCAAAGATCTTATAAAATTTGGTTTCTTCACCATACCCAACCATAATGCACTCGTTTATTTGAGTTTTCAAGGCTTTCCTCTTTTGAGAGTGGATTCTAGCCCATGCTGTAGTCCTGATAATTCTGAAATTTGAGACATTTGGATTTTGACCAAACCATGCCTCGTAAGGTGTCATTCCTTTTACTAATTTGTGAAAGGATATATTCTGTGTGTGAGTAGCACAACTAATGGCTTCATCCCATGGCTTGGGACTTAGATCCCTTGCTTCTATCATGGAAGTGGCCATCTCCTTGAGTGACCTTTTATTCCTCTCAGCCACACCATTTTGCTATGGTATTTAGGGAGTTGAGTGTTGCATTTGGATGCCACTCTCCTTACAAAGTTTCTGTAGGTTCTTGTTCACATACTCCCCATTGTCATTCATAAGGACCTTAATCTTATGCCCACTCTGATTTTCTACCAATGCCTTCCAAATATTCAAGTGTTCAAGCACCTTAGACTTCAATTTAAGGAAGTACACCCAACAAAATTGAGAGTAATCATCTATGAATGTAATCACATACCTTGATACACCATATGATGGAGTGGGAAATGGACCAATCAAGTCTGAATGCACCAACCCAAGTTGTAGTGTTTCTCTCCTATCCTTCCACTTCTCATAGCTTTTCTCAGGATGCTTCCCAACTACGCACCCAATGCATGCTCCATTTGATGATCTGATTTGTGGAAGACCTTCCACCATCTCATCTATGTGTAGTGCCTACATGTACTTGTAGTTCATGTGACCAAACTTCTCATTTCATAGATTCAAAACCTCATTGGAATGTGAGAGAAGTTCTTGGTCATTGGAAGTGAGGAGGAAGTTCAAAAACTTGTACATCCTCACATGATGATATGCATACCCAATTGCAATGACTTGTTCTATTTAGATCTCTGTAATCTATACCATGTTTGGAGTGAAGGTCACTCTCTTTGGCTCTCCTGTATGGGTCTTCTAATAGACTAACAACAAATTTGCTACAAGGTCTGGTACATACAATACATAAATAAAGTATCAATTATCTAAATCAATCCTCCCAATCCCCTTGGTCTGGAGTTCTGAATCATCCCCCATTCAAACTATCGGGTCAGCATTCGAACTCATGGAGGAGAATATCTATCTCTTGGCCACCATGTTCCTAGAAGTACCCAAATAAATGACAAAATATGAAGAGTTAGAGGTACCTGCTACCAAATCATGACATTTATCCTTGCTCTCAATTGAACTGGAGTTGCCATCCTTCTTCCTTGCGCTGTCAAGGACTGGAATGTTGTTCTTATCCAGTAGCTACACCATGGTGTCAATGGTATTTTTTATGCATGAGCTCTTTATATTCCATCCCTTATTGAAATAGGCGCATTTGGCCTTCTCTTTTCCCTTATTTTCCTTCTCCTTGGAAGGATTCGAACTTGCATCACTAGATTTGGGTTTTTCTTCTTATCTTGCAGCTTCGAATGCTTGGACTTGGGATTTCCCTTTGAGGAATTCGAAACTCCCACTGCTAGTGATTTATCCTTGGTCTTAATGGTGCCCATTTGGACAAGATTGTCTTTCTCCTGAGTGAGTGACTCCATGAAGTTTGCTAGACTGAGCATTTGCTAGTTTCAAAGTGTTAACTTTCCAGAGTGAAATGTACTCACAAAAATTGAGAACTTTGGCCCCAAATTCAAAAGTATAGACAAGATCAATTGGTCCTATTTATTTTCAATTCTATATTTCTTTAGCTACAACACAAGTGGCTTAAAATTGGTGAAGAATTCCTAGATAGTGTCACAGTGCACTAGGCTCAAGCTGATAAGCTCGTTCTCAAGCTAGTGACCACATAGTTTATCAGTTTTCCCAAACAATGTCTCTATTTTTACCCATAACTCATTGGGTGTTGTCAAACTGTCAATGTGGGAGAATATCTCTCTTGAGATACTTAGACACAACAATCCATATGCCTCATCCAATCTGTTGAAGTACTTGGATTTCTCAACAATAGAGTTTGGTTCTACCTCAGTGCCCATGGTAACTCTGTAAAGCCCTTTGTCTCTCAGCTGAATCACCATCTCTGCTTTCCAATTAAATAAATTGAAGGGTGTTAGAATGATGTGGGTAGCCTCCATTTCTTCCTACGCTGATGATGAGGAAATTTCCTAATGTTCTGCAAAAACACAATTCCATTTTATCTAGAACTCCACTAAAAATGCAGCTCAAATCACTCTGAATTGATATGCAAAAAAAAAATATCCAAAATTATCTGATACCATGTGATAAATTTGAACCACAAGAGAATCTAGGAGCATTAGTGAAGCTCACAAATCAAATTTGGTGCAAAAAATAGCAAAAAACCATCAATTGAGTACTAAATTACACACACAATGTGAACAGAAACAAGATAATTTTGAACTGTCTAACCATTAAACATTTTATTACATGTATATATTACAACATAGTGTTTTTGTGAGGCTTTGGAAGCCAATTGTGAGCATACAAGTCAAAATTGCCAAAATGGCATCAAACCCCCCTAGGTGGGCCAATCATGCCATAAATAGGCCCAAACAGCCACAAATTGCTGATTGGACATGGATGAAGTGATGTGGGTCAATTATTACACCTTGGACAGCATGGGTGTGGAAATATGGGTGGTTTAGAGTCTCAATGTAACATTTAATGCACCAAATCAAGCCAAAATTGGGAAAAATCCCACTCTAGTGCTCCAAGTCAACCTAGTTGTCCACATCCGATGAATGGGAGTGCACTAGAAATGAAGAGGGTGCAAATGTATCTATTTGACTTATCTATATTTCTCATGTGGGTGTGAAATCCCCAATTTGACTAGGAATTTGTCCAACTAAGCACCCCTAGTCCACCACATAGTGTATTAAAGCTTAAAAAGCAATAAAATTGACTAAGTAGTGTAATTAGGGAATAATGAGTTGGATTACTATTATAACATGTTATATTGTCTATACATACCTAACATCTTCAATCTTATTTATCCTCAAAGTATTTGAGGACCTCTACATATATCACATACTAGACTAATTACTTGTACAACATTTTAAAGTTCTCATTAGTCAATATCATTGTTACACGTCATATTGTATGAGGTTTCACATTGTGATTTTCATCACATTGATGGGAATTCTAGCTGGTACCTTTGTAGTATTGGATGGACTTTTAGGACATTTACATCTTCATGAAATTTTTTCCCTTCTTTTTAGCATTTTTTTGTGGAGATATTTCGTGGAGGTTGCTTCAACTACATATCATGTATCGTCATCTTGTTAGATGCACTTTTCTTTGGTTTATCATTTTTGGAGAGATCACCTTGTTATTTACCCCTTTTCATCATGTTCTAATTACTATTCTCACTTGGTCATTTTTTCTATGGAAAATGAGCTAGAAAAAAATACCTTCTTCATGTGCAGCTGCACCAAACAAAAAATGTTGTCACCTTTTTCATCTAGGTGTCCCATAGTCCTCAAACTATATAAACTCATCAAAATGTAAAATAATTGTAACTATACAAGACCATAGCTAATCAAGATGACTTCCAAATTGAAAATTTGAAATTTTATGACTGTCCAAAACTAAAAAAACAATGCTATAATCCAAGAGATCACAAATATAGGTAATAAGAACCCATTTCTGATTAGGAATACTGTTCTAGATTGAAAATTTGAAAATTTATAACTATCCAAAACTAAAATGATGACACTTTAATCCAAGAGACAAATATAGGTTTTAAAAACAAGTGATATAGTATTCATATAACTGTATGAGTCTCAGATGAAATGTCCCTATTTGTTTCCAAAAAATATTACTTGCCAAGCATGAAGAAGAGACTTCCTTTAGAGAGACCATCAGCCATCTTGTTTAGTTTTGGGAATACATGAGATATAGTGAGCAATAGTAAACCTAACTCAAAGTACAAAGAAAACAAATAAAATAACCTACTAGGAGAGTTGAAACCTTCCTTATACTTGGATATATTCTTTTAGATCAAATATTGTCTATTAAGAGATAAGTCACTATAAGAACAAAGGACATACTTGAGAGAGAGAATAAATTATAGTATTGTAGGTTTAGTCAAGTACAACAGTAGTCAATGATCTAGGTCATGCCCCAGTGCACATTGGGGACCAGTCAACTAAATGTGTTGAGTACTGTTATGGCAGAAGCATATATGAAGACCAAGTAAAGTAGGGAACACACTTAGGTCAACAGAAAGTACACATACAGACAATATGCAAGAATTTGAACCAATTTATTACTTCTTCTCCATGAAATATGGAGGAATTATAATACTGTAAATTACATTAGTGTAAATGCTGATATAGGATGTTGATATGCTTAGGTGACTACCTATTACGTTCGGTTACAAAAGAAGTTATAATAGTTTAGAAGTTCAACCATCGCAGATGACTGGAAGACAGAGTAATTCTATCGATGTTCGACAGTCATGCGAAACCTGTCGAGGTCAATTGTGTTAAGTTTAGGACTTGTCAAAGCCGATGTGGAACCTGACAAAGTAGTCGAAGTGATAGACTTTTTCAAAGCTCTAGAACATGCCATTTACTAGTTGGATAATTCCTCCTTCCTTCAGTAGCAGAGTACCATTTTCCTTGCATGGGGAGTTGTCCAAATTTAGCCACTTGAAACAAGGGAATAGATTTAGACCTTGTATGGTGTATGTGTCGTCCCACAATGGTGAGACAAAGAATAGGTTCCTGAACATCTAGATCGATGTCTTCAGGTTCTGCTGTCTGCAAGTCATTTTATTCCAATAATGGTGCATGGTATGGTCGAAGTTGATATACATTGAAAACCAGATGTAGGCAAAGACATGCAAGAATATCAAGACAAAAAGTGTTTTCTATAATCTGTTTAAGGATATTGTATGGACCATATCGCAAAGGTTTCATCTTTATGTGTGGACCAGTGAAGCCCTCCTTCTTTAGATGTAACCAGACCTGATCCCCAATTTGGAATGAATGAGGAGTACGATGCATGTTGTGTCGAGCCTTAGATTTTACATTTTCTCATTGCAACATTTACTGTGCATGATTCTAGATGTTGTAGCTTTGATCTCTGAACTTCAATGTTTTCTCCACTTCCCATCCTTTGAAGTCGGTGTCATTCAACTGTGTCGAGGAATTGATTAATTCGATAGGCACTGAGTGTTGAAACCTGTAAAATATCTCAAATGGAATCTTGCTCGTGGAACTGTGTTGAGCATGATTGTAGCTGTGTTGGATGTATGAAAGGTTGTCATCCCATGTTCAACGATGCTTATGGTTGTACATGCGAAGCAATTGTACGACTAACCGATTTACAACTCCCATTTGTTTGTCTATCTATGGATGGAAGTCTGTCGACAAAGAGAGTCTCATGTCGAGATATTGCCAGAGAGTTTTCCAAAAGGTGATGACAAATATAGCATCTCTGTGGGAAATAATGGTCATTGGGAGGCCATAATGTTTCCACACATGTTCAAAGAAGATCTGAGCAGTATGTTTTGTTGTTGTAGTATTTTTGCATGGTATGAGTATAGCCATCTTTGAAAATATGTCGACTACTACTAATATTGCATTGTGACTGTTAACCCGAAAATCCCCCACATAGCTCTCAATGGCCTACACCACCCAAGGACACCATCTCACAACACTCATTTCATTCCATAAGACCTTCCATTTGACCCCCACACTGCCAAAAAANGGCTAAAAACCCCAAAAAAGAGCCCAAAATAGCCCCCTAGGAGCTAAAGCCCTCAAAAAGGGGCTAAAACCCTAAAAGGGGCTAAAATTAGGGCGAAAGGGGCTAAAGTCCCAAAAAAGGGGCTAAAGCCCTGACCAAGGGCTTAAAACCATAAAATCCCTTGGAAAAACTATAAAAGGAGGGTGGGGGGTCACTCTCAAAACACTCCTCACTTACCTATTGTTATGCTGCCCATGGATGCTTTGAGACCTCTTTCTCTCAAACCACCCACTCTCCCTCTCCTCCATCTCCATCTCATCAAGCCATTGATTCCCAACCAAGAGACAGGTGCTCCCATGAGCTAGGGCATGGTGGCCCATTTCAACCTAAGTGAGGTATAATTCCTTTTCATGGTTGTTTATTTGTTTTTCTTTCTAACCCTCATTTCTATTTGTAGGTTTTTCATTGACATTGTTTGTAGGTTTTCCATTGTAGTAGCTTAGGTTGTTTACAGGTTTCAAGGAGGTGGAACCCTAACCCATTTTCTGTAGAGGGGTTCACAAGGGATTCATCTCTCCATTTATTTACTATTATTAGCTCTTAGATCTAGTTTACATTAGCTTCCATTTGCTTATTCTTGTCTAGATTAGCTTAGTTTAATTCGTTGCTCTGTTTATGCTATTTTCCCTTTTGTTTTTTCCTGTTTTTAAAGAGTAGGAACCTACCCTTGTGCCCTATAGGCACAAGGGAGCCATTCCTGCTCCTGTAGTGAGGAGAAATTCTCACTATAGCTTTGGAACTCTGCTGGGTCGATCCCACAGGATCCCTGGGCCAAAAATTTTAGGTTTTCAAATTTTTTCCATTTACCCTAGTTTTCAGAAATCTTAGGTTAGATTTGTTTAAATCTGCTTTATCTCCTGTTTTAGTCAGTACCGAAGCCTCTGCTAGGCCGAGCCAAGTCAGACTGACCCCAGTACCAGTTACTGTCGGCCAGATCTAACCCTGCATCACCAAAAAAAACCCTTTCTAGAGCAGGGCACTCTTATCGGAGGGAAAGGTGAGACTGGGGTGCTCTTAATTGGCCAACAGGTGCACCCAAGGCACACTTAATCCTCAGACAGGCGTGAATTCAGCCTAGAAGTTCAGGTTGCGGCTATTTTTGCATTATGTGCAACCCCCTAGCTCATTTCTGGAAAAATGTCACGCCCCCCTCACTGGATTTGGTCAGAAATGTGCGACCTGTCACACAGAAGTTGTATTTAAGTTTAATTAACATTAATTTTTAGTTTCAGAGGACTGTTAGTGTGGCCCAACCGCCTCTATCCACCATTGCAGGTCTCTTTCTATTCCAGTCTTTACTTTTTGCAAATCAATCCATGAACAATGTGTATATGCTAAATCAACCATTAAGGCTTAATAAAATGAACTAGTCTAACTAAAAGTAACTTAAAATTAACCATATTGCTGCCCCCTTCCTCCTCTACCAAATCATCACCCTCTGGGGTATTCTGGGATACGACAAAGGGTAAGCTCGTATAGATCTAGGCACTCCATGGTATTTTTCCCAAACCACTAAAAATAGGTGACCTGGAAGGTAGAGGGGGTAGAGAAGGAGGGATTCTCACGGTGCTAAGTGTCCTCCCTGTTGACCAACCTAGCACTTGGGAGGTGACCTGAGGATCTATGAATGGGCTTAGTCCCATTTTGTTGAGAGCCCAACACCTTCTCTTGGTTGAAGAAGAATATCACTAAGAGGTAGACATTTAGTTAGGCCAACAATTCAGGGCTAATCACCATACTTGCTTACAAATTTTTGTTTATGTTTGCATACAAAACCATGATATGAACTCTACCATGAATTCATAAACCATATTGCAAACCAAATACCATAACAAACAAGAAAACCAACACACCATACCAAATAATTAACCCAACTATATTCATGACGCTGAGTAAGCCTTAAAATTTACCAAATTTACACTAAGTTCAATCAATTCTGCAGTCTTTGAGGACATAAGTCCCTGACTGCTTCAATTGTAGGAAGTACTTGGGCTTTTCCTAGAAACTCATTATGAGGAGTACCATAGGAACCCCAAAGTAGCTGGCCACTGAGAGGAATTTCCAAGCGATACGTGCAACGACCCCTTCCGATTGAGTAGAAACACCCATGAGGAACAAGCCAAGCGCTATCTTCTGGCGGTCTCGGTGGACGAGAGACCACCTTCAGCCAGTAGGAAGCCATTGAAACTGGGGTCCAAATCTCAGACCCACCAGTTTCATACACAAAACAGAACACAATTGATCCTCCATGATCTTCCTCACGCCTAAGAGGTGAACCACCACCATTTGGAACACTTGATCGGCACCTTTAAAGCCAATCTCAGTGATCTCCCACACCATCAGAGGGCCACATAGCCTCTGATTTTGATTTAGACCCATATCATTCTAAACCAGACCTCCACACCGCACCATCAAGCCCCATGGCTACTGTAAACCCGGATCCATTTTCTGGCCTAACCTTAGCAAGTGGACCCATGTCCACATCACAACCTATCACCCACAACTTGCCAAGCGGTCCAAGCACAGTCATGTAGACTGTCATTAGCCAATTTCCACCACCAATAGTGACCAACCAAGCTATCCCAGTGGTAACACATGGGGGCAGTTTCCCCTCCACTAACATTGTCCCCCCTGCCACACAGGGGGGCAGTGCACCGACCACCCACATTTCCCCTACCGCCATACATGGGGGTAATGCCCCTGCTACCCATACCATCCCACCCACGACACTTGCGGGCACTGGACCATCCGCCATGGTGCCACCACAAGCACCCCCAACCATGTAGATGCATTATGCACCTGCAAACCCCACCCTCATTGCGGCCCCATCCCACATCAACTTGGGGTCAAATCTGCCCTTCATGGCTCACCTAAACTTGCCTGACTTGGATAGATTAACGAATGACCCCATCTACCACCAAGATTTTTGGCCACCCATGCCAACTAAGCTACCATTAGACATCCCAAAGTTTGAAGGCAAAGCCAGGGAATGTCCCCAAAATCATATAATGACATTCCATTTATGGTGCTCATCCAATAGCATTGTAGACGACTCCATCAGGATGAGGTTGTTCCAACGCATTCTTACAGGTGTCATGGCCAAATGGTACATTGAGCTGCCACAAGGCCAAGTACCCTGACTTCAACTCCCTAGCCTTCATGTTCCTACATTATTTCCAACTCCCTGTCAGATATGACGAGGGGGTGGAGATCCTATTATCCCATCGCCAAAACACCGCCACTCACATAACTGACCATATCCATGAGTGGCAGTGACGCCGTAGCTTATACAAGATCCAACTAGATGACAGGATCTTCTTAGATTGGTTCCTTAAGACTTTGCTTCCACCCATCGCAAAGGACGTCGCATCTGAATGTCCCCAATCTAAAGAAGAGGCCATACTAAAGGCCCAACAATTTGATCTCATTTATGCCCAATCTGGATACTTATACACTATCATTCCAGATGCTCCCCGTCCAAGTACCTCTTACCATGATGCACCGGGGGCATCCCACACAGCGGATGGCATCATAGGGTCAGTCTCCCAATAACCATAGCCTCGACCGACACCATAGTTCGTTGCACCGCAACCAAGCAACACTGCTAATGTTGCTTACCAAAACCAAGCTCCGGACTATGATAGAATGATGTCTCAGTCCAGAGCAACCATCTCTTATGCACAACCTACACCACTGCAGCAGGATCAGGCCATGGCTTGGCCAACACAACAATATGTGGGGAAAATTCCCACATTTGTGGCACCACCACCCCCACAAATATACTATGCACCACTAGTGCAACAAATTCAAGCCCCCGCCCCCGCTCCACCCGCTCTATTGGGACAAGTGTTCGCACAAAAAAACCGTCCCAACCAACCTGCCCCTAACAACCAATAAGGGCAAGCTAGAAACAACAAGCCCTGCAACCAAGGAAATAACCAACTGCAGGGAGGCGTTCAACAACCCAACCCTCCCAATAATGCCACGGCTAATTGACCAGCCCAAAACCCTCCACGACAAAATCCACCAAGACACAATGCACCATTGTGCACAAACCAACCATGTACACTCTGTGATGTCTATGTGAATTACACGTTTGAGTTTCCCCTCATGGCTCATGCTAAGCAGGCCATTCAAAATGAGGCCCAACAGGCCTCCAATGCCCCCACTCAAGCCCAACCCAACCAGGCACCACAAGGACCTCCTCCCATGGTGCTTCAAAACCAACTGCTAGTCCAAGGACTGGTGGAAACCGCTCCCCCTCCCTAGGCCAATCCTAATGCTCTCGGGGCACCACCCATGGCTGAAACAGGTGTTCACCACCTAATGACCATGACCACTGAAGAGGTCAACTTACAGACTAGACGAAATCAGTACGGTACCACCACTGAACTTGCTGACTCATCAGCAGCATCCATGTCTAAAAAAACCAACCTACCTCTCCAGTTACCCCCATTCCCGTGCCCCCCCATACGCAGAATTGCCAATAACACCATAGCTAGAGCTGCATTCAACTATAGCATTGTGGATGATTTGGCCCAAACGCCAACCACCATGTCCGCTCTTGAGGTACTTTAAACATGCCCAACACAATGAAAAGCCTTAATAGCCACTCTAGGGGCAGTAGACCCCTCCGATTCCAAGCTAGTCACATTTGACACATAGAATGGAGAGCCGCGCATGCCCTCCACTATTGCCTTCCAAATCCCAGTATCCATTCAGAACTTGGTTGTGCACCTATGCATAGTGGATGAGGGGGAACCCATGTGCGTCATGTCTACCTTGGTTTGGCAGAAGCTTGGATTACCGATTTTGCAACCGTCCTCCATGACTCTGTAGGCTTATGATGGACATCCCACTAAATCCCAAGGAATCCTCCCCCATGTCCCTATCATGTTAGCCGAGAAGACAGTCCTGATCGACATCGAGGTCATCAATGCTCAACTGTATTATAACCTCCCCCTTGGGAGGAGTTACATGTACGCCATGCGAGCTATTGCATCAACTGTCTTCCACCTCATGATGTTCCCCCACGAAGGGAAGATTGTGACGGTTGACCAGCTCACCTACCATGATCTACAAGGGTTAACAACGCCTGCCAATGTTACCCCTACCATCACCACCATTGAGCCGCAAGGGGTGACCACACACGCTAACATCATCCCTACAACCAACACTATGGTTGAAAACACACCAGCCTCCCCACCGTTGAATGTGGGCCCTGGGTTGTTTACCAATCCCACCATGACGGCTCCTTTCCCATTGGTGTCCACACCGCCGACACAAAAGCAAACTACGGACTTGTGCATGGTCTCATCAAGCACCATTGCACCTCAAGAGCAACCGCAGCCGCAGCCCCAACCACAACCACAACATCATCCGTAGCCGCAATGCCAATAGCAGCCACAACATCATCCGCAGCTGTAGCACTACACACAGCTACAACCAAAACTGCACCCCCACATGCAACCAACTGGGAGTTATGTGGACTCATCTCCAGTCATTACAATTCCATTCCTCTTCCCCCACCTGGTGTCATGAGTAAGCCGGTCATGGCTAACTTAAGCCTACCGAACTTTACGTTGGGGATCCCGTTGTGGTATCTTGATCCAACAGCTCAACCAGCAATGCCCCAGGTTGTGTTAACTCTGGTGCAACCTATTGCGGTTGAGTCTCATCCCCCACCTGGTCTGCATAAGCCAATTGCCGCACCCGCACCTACACCACTCTAATCCAAAAGGGCCAGGGGAAAGAACACCAAAGCCACCGCAGAACCATGACAAGTCACACCTTGTGCCATCTGCGAACAACAGGGCCATCCAACTCAGAATTTCCCTAAAATCCTAGTGATCTGTGTGCATTTGGATGCCATGGATACGAACAAAAACATCCCCGTGGTTGAACTCCCAACTGCGCCACTAGTCAAGAACAAGGCATTGTGGACAAACCATGCTTACACCCTTTGCGATCTGTGTGGACATTACTCCCACCATTACCGAGACCTGCCCAAATTTCAAATGGCTCTCGCTAACCTCCATCACCATTCCCTTGAGTCTGAGATCACCTTGATCGAAGAAGTTCACCCACCACCTCCTTCGTCCAACACCATGTCCATTTACATGATGTCTAGTTCCCCCGACCAGCTCATCCCCATCTCCAATGATGGTCTGTCAAACCTGTCACTTTGTTGCTTCAACAACGACAAGGAGATACTTGAAGCTCTGACCGCCCCAGAATACCCATGGGATGACATGCACCATTGCTCGTTCTTCCTCCCGGAAAAGCTAGTTTCGTAGTCCGACAGTTTTCTGTGGAGACCAAAGATTTCATCCATGGGAAGTTTGACTAGTTTAAGAACCCAATCCCAACACCTGATGCCTTCAAAGAAGGGAACATGGAAAAAATTTCACCAACAATTAAAATTGACATGTCAACGAACTCTAAGATCATTTAAGAAATCATGCTAGGGGCATCTTGCTCCCCGGAAGAGGTCGATTCCTACACCGCTCTCTTCCAAGAATTCCGCGACATCTTCACCTGGTCATATACTGAAATGCCTGGCTTAGATCCATCCATTGTGGAACACCACATCGACACATGGCCTAATGTGGCACCCGTCTGCCAGAAGTGATGACCCATCCATCCATCCAAAGTGGCTGCAGTGAAAGTCGAGATAGAGAAGCTGCACACAGCCGGCTTCATTTATCTCATTGCATACACAACTTGGGTTTCTAATCCTGTTCCCATGAATAAAAAATAGGGTACCATTTGCGTTTACACCGAATTCCATGATCTTAATGGGGCATGTCCCAAAGACAACTCCCCCACCCCATTCATTGACCAGATCATCGATGCATGTGCCAGACATGAGGCCTTCTCCTTCATGGACGGATTTTTTGGCTACAACCAAATCCAAATCCAGAAAGAAGACCATTACAAGACGTCATTCACAACCCCATGGGGCACATTCGCCTACCGATTCATGCCCTTTGGCCTCAAAAATGCTGGAGCCACCTTCCAGCGTGCCATGATGCACTGCTTCCACGATCTCGTTCACATCATGTTGGTTTGTTTCGACAACCTCATCATGCGGTCGTAAAACCACACATAACACATAGATGACTTGCGACAAGTCCTAATGCGATGTTGCCAGTACAGGATCTGCTTGAACCCATCCAAGTGTGTTTTTTGTGTCCCCACGGGCCATCTCCAAGGATTCATCATGTCACACAAAGGAATGACCATTGATCCTGGGAAAATCCAAACGACTTCCCCCCTAACGTCACCCCTTTGAGTGAAAATGTTCTAAATTGTATTATAGTCTTTCCATTTTTTTTGTTTTACACATTTTTCCCGATTGAGTCTTATGTATCGTTTCCTCTCATTGCTTCAGATGGAGCACACCTCAGATTGGTATATGGGATTTGCAGATGGAGCAAGAAGATGGTACCCGAACCTCGCCTCGGCTGCACAGGTAATCTACTCCCCATCGCACAAGTTGATCCACATCGACAAAATATGGGTGGGCACCACAACCAACAACCAGGAGGAGTATGATGGTGTCAATGGCCTCTTGACCGTCGCTCTACAATTAGGAATTCATCATCTCGATGTCTTCTTAGACTCACAGCTGCTTGTTTCTCAACTAAACAACCACTACCGAGT
Organism: Pseudotsuga menziesii; assembly: GCA_001517045.1. Lineage (NCBI taxonomy): Eukaryota > Viridiplantae > Streptophyta > Pinopsida > Pinales > Pinaceae > Pseudotsuga > Pseudotsuga menziesii. The sequence continues at coordinate 137,055 of LPNX011034352.1, read as the reverse complement.
TCGCGATCCCTGCCTCTTTAGAAAGTACCTGCGCACTAAACACATGGTCAGAAAATTTGAATCCATCACATTCACACATGTTCCCAGGAACCTCAATAGTGTCGCAGATCAAATGGCTAACGCTATTCTAAATTGCACATCCATAACAGTATATAGGAAACATACAACCATAACATCATGCATAACTATGTCTAAAAATACACACACAGTGTAATAATACATCACATAGACATTTGCATTCCACAGCATCATAAAAGACTCACATAATAAAACCATAAAAGCGCATCCATGTGCGTTAACAATATATATAGATAAATAGATAAGTTGCATGTCCAAAACATGTCCAATACAAAATGAGAAGCCACATATGCTTTCTCAACAGGATATACATAGCGACACAAAAACTCTTAAGTGCACCAATGCACTAGGGGCAACACCATCAGCTGCTAATTCAAAGTCACCCGGAACCGGTTCGAGACACCTCTCACACCTCTGGGCTCAAATTTATATCTCTTTATGAGACCATTGTCTCATGTTTAATAAATTAATTTCAGGACCATTTCCCACAAGTCACCTCGATTAATGAATCCATGACATGACAATGTGATTGTCTACGGACCGATACTTGTATCACACTTCTTGGTCGCAACTCATGCAAACGATCGGGCTGCCGCCCATTAAGGATTGCACCATACTTTTATTCTTGTATTGATAATTGTCTTTTTAACTGCACCTTACATGGACATCTAGACCATCGTCCCCAAAACCCTTTGTTTTTCTTCCATATATTTGACATAGAAGTATCCTCGGGCCATCGTTCGTTAAGGACTGTAATTTTAGCTTTTATTTTGTATTTTTAACACATAGTTGTCTTTTCCATTCACTGCACCTTACACGGACCTCTGGACCACTGTCCACAAAATGATTTCTTTTCTTGCACATATTTTGCATATAAATGCCTCCGGACTTGTACTCACATCGAATGTAGTCAAGTTCATCCACCACAACACACACACACGCTCTCCTGACCTCTGTCCGAGAGTCACCTCGGTTTGCATGCCTTTGCTGCACTGTCTCGCAGGCCTCTGCCGCGATATATCCCATGCATGTATTGGTATGTTTGAGAGCCTTCTCCTCGATCCTTACTGCGCGGATGACCTTTGGACCTCTGTCCACCATCCCGACATGGGGTACAGCTCGTTCCACCGCAGTCGGTTGACCACATTAGAGTTTTGTTTAAGTTCTTTTCTGACTCCTTAAAACAATGAAAAGATCACCGAGCACAGCTGATTCCTTTCCCGCTTGCTAAAGTATAGGAAAGGGCATCTACATTGTCTCGTTTACCTCCTTTTGCGGACCATGCAGACCACCTCATGAAAAGGACCTCCTTGGCACACTCAAGCCAAGACCATTCCCCTCTGCATACTTTTATGCTTTCTCGGACAAAGGGGCCACACTTTACGAAAAAGCTCACCACCGGTTGTTGTTAAGCTCTTTTCCAGCCGTCTCAACAAGAAAATATTGCCGAGCAAACTTGGTTTCGTTCATGCTCATAAAAGTATTTGAATGACCGTCCAGTCAGTATAGGTTTAACCTTTTCCGACCTGATTGGACTACCAACGGTAAAGAAGTCTCTCATCCCCTCTAGGATGGGTGAGCTCTCCATGTATAATTTTATCCTTTTTTGGGTACAGGAGACTACCAATGAAAAAGATCCCCCACTGGAGTCTTCTTCGTGCTTTCAGACTCTCAAAAAATGAAAGCACCATCGAGCATTTACCTTCTCGGGCTCGCCAAAAATCCATGATATCATACCACAACGGTGTCCTTAGACACCACCCCACAGAAAAAAGTTTGGTAGCATCCCCACATTGGGTCAGCTTTATTCAAAGTACTCTGCAATGTGTCTTCCTTGGATCCCATCAGTATCAAAAGTGTCCACCTCTTCCAAGTATTTCCCATCTGCAGCGATATTCCCGGTATTACAGCTATGATCCCGTTCCCTTGAGTCAGTTTCATTTGATGCCTGGTCTGCCCTGCCATCATACTATTAACAAAGGAAGTTTGAGTCTCCCACTCCCCCCCTACCCTTGTTTAGTTATTTCCCTTCCCTCCCCTCCCCCCCCCAATTCAGTGAGTCAGTCCGCAGATTGCTTCACACCTTTTAGTTTTCTCCCTCATGCTCCTGGTTAAGGAAACATCATTGCCTTGACTAGGGGCAGGTCTCCCTCTATCGACGCCAACACACATATTCCATAGGATAGACCCAGAGGTCCTTGTACCTTGGTTTCATTTACATCATTGATGAGTTCCTTGGACCACTTGAGAGGAGTCCTTAGTGCCTCTTGGGGTGGTTGTTTCTCACGTGCTCGACTTCAACTCCATCATCGCATCATTGAGATTCGTACAAGGTTTGTTTCACATAGTACTTTATCGAAGACCCTGAATGTCACCTGACTCTAGCACATTGGTGAGTCCGCTTGAGGGACCTAAAGAGGTTATGTCCCTTGTGATTTCTAGGCTGCGTTGGAGACAATGATCAGAAGCCCCAGCAGTGCTTCGATATACCTTTATGATTGATACAACATACTTGTATCACAGAGACTCTAACTCTCAATCAGCGAGTTCGTACAGCTATGTACCATTCCAGATCCAGCAGACCGTCAATCATGAAGATGTAGCATTCCATGAGAATGCCATGGGTCCAATGTACCAGATCAATATTGTATTCAGCCTCACATGAGAGGAAACCATCATTGTAACATCAGTTGTACATGATCGGCTCTTGTATTTTAGAGCATAGATCAAATGATTCTTTTGACATTGTTACAAGCATGGGAATGCCCACCTCGTCCATATACATGTCACACATTTATTGTATCTCTCCCATTGATGGGAACCAAATTAATACAAAAACCAAAAGCCACCATGCCCCAGCCCTGGAAACACCACCTCTACATAGCAAATCCTATGATGTCCGTCGGCCATATGTTGAGCTCCTACCCTCACACATTAGGGGGCAATCTGTTAACCCAAAAATCCCCCACATAGCTCTTAATGGCCTACACCACCCAAGGACACCATCTCAAAACACTCCTCACTTGCCTATTGTTATGCTGCCCGTGGATTCTTTGAGACCTCTTGCTCTCAAACCACCCACTCTCCCTCTCCTCCATCTCCATCTCATCAAGCCATTGCTTCCCAACGAAGAGAGAGGTGCTCCCATGAGCTAGGGCATGGTGGCCCATTTCAACCTAAGTGAGGTATAATTCCTTTTCATGGTTGTTTATTTGTTTTGCTTTCTAACCCTCATTTCTATTTGCAGGTTTCAAGCAGGCAGAACCTTAACCTGTTTTATGTAGAGGGGTTCACAAGGGATTCATCTCTCCATTTATTTACTATTATTAGCTCTTAGATCTAGTTTACATTAGCTGCCATTTGCTTATTCTTGTCTAGATTAGCTTAGTTTAATTCACTGCTTTGTTTATGCTATTTTACCTTTCGTTTTTTCCTGTTTTCAAAGAGTAGGAACCTACCCTTGTGCCCTATAGGCACAAGGGAGCCATTCCTACTCCTGTACCGAGGAGAAATTCTCACTATAGTGACTGATGTTTGGTAGTAGGATATACCGTCAAGTAGTCCATTGGAATAGATTCCCATGGTCGACTAGGAACTGGAAGGTGTGTGTACAGTCATTATCTTTGATTCAACGGTTTAGCAATGGCATAAACTACGCATGATCGAATGTACTTGTTGACATCAGATTGAAATGAAGGCCGGTAAAAATAATTTTAGAGGATAACAAGTTTTTTTGTGAGTCCAAAATGTCCTGCAGTCTTGTTGTAGTGCGCATCCCAAATGAGCTTATGTCGGTGCTCAACGGTCGGTACACAAACCTATCCATCTTGTATAGCAAGGTGTCTTTCAGGAAGTAGTGGGTAGTAGAAAACATGTGGGTCTGAAGCTGTCGATAAATTGCAGAGAAATCCAAATCCACCAAATACAATTGTGGCCAATTAGTGGTGTCGTAGATATGCATACTCACCACTGTAGACATTAGAGTAATGGGTGGTATGCTGAGACAATCGAAAACGGAATTGGATTTTCATTTCCAATACTTAATTACCAACTAAAATTGTTGCATTTTATTAATCCACTTGAGTTTTCGAGTGAGCCTATAGTTTTGACTGGGACGGAGTGAACTGGAAAGGTTTATGGTCAGTGAGGATGACCATTTCCTTGCCAAGAATGTTGTGTCTTGATTTTTTAAGAGCTTGCACAATAGCGTACATTTCTTTCTCATACATAGAGTACCTTCTAATAGTGTTGTTGAAAGTATTAGAATGAAATGCAACTGGGTGACCTGACTGACTGATCACTACGCTAAGAGCATAGTCCAATGCGTTTGTCTCAATCTCAAAGGCTGATGCAAAACAAGTAACACAAGTACAAGTGCAATACAAAGCTTGATTTTGAGTTGTTCAAAAGATTCTTGGTGTGTTGGTGTCCATTTGAAGACATTTTTCCATTTCCTTTCATCAACTGATTCAAAGGCCATGCAATGTGGCTGAAGCCAAATATGAATTGTCAATATAAATTATCCAAACCAAGAAAACTTCTTATTTCATGATTTTTTTGAGGAATGGGCCACTCTTTGAGGATCTATACCTTTTCTGGGTCGACATGAATGCCGTTGGATTCAATTACATACCCCAAATATTTGATGTTGGTCAGTACAAATGAGAATTTGTCCATGTTCAGATATAGTCAATGTTGCTGGAGAGTGTCGAAGTTGTTTGACATGTTCTTCCCATGATCGAATAAAAATCAAGATATCGTCGAGATAGATAATGAAACACTTATCGATGAAAGGTCATAGAAGGTCATCCATATATCTCATGAAGGTTGCAGGTGCATTGGTTAAGCTAAAAGGCATGAATAACCATTCAAACAATCCTTCCTCTGTTTTGAAAGTCATTTTCCATACATTGGAGGAATCAATTGGAATCTGGTGGTATCCTAACTTGAGGTCGAGTTTCGTAAAAAACTTAGCGCCTTTCATATTTTCGATGAGTTCATCTATCCATGGAAGAGGGTATTTGTTCTTCACTGAAAATTTGTTGAGAGATTGATAGTTGATGCACATGCACCAAGTCCTGTCTTTATTTGGAACTAGGATGACTGGACTTCCATAGGGAGAGGATTTGGGGTGGATATGACCCTTGTTGATCAAATACAGGATTTTCCCGTGAATCTCTTCATTTTTGAGAATATATATTCTATAAACATATGCGTTAGGTAATGAAGAACTAGGAACAAGTTCAATGGAGTTTTTACTTGAAAAAGCAGAGGTACTATGTTTGGTGATTGAAATACGTTCTGGTATTCCTCAAGAATGTGTTTGATTTGTTATTGTTGTCAAGAGCTCCACTGGTCGATGAGTCAACTTGTTGTTGTAGTATTCCTAGAAACTTGAAGATTCATCATGATTAATGAAAATTTTTGAGCATGATTGATAAGTTTCTTTATTTGTTTGGATGATATCATAGAAATCGTTGATGTGTATTGTCGCTCTAGTATGCCATACCATTGATTATAGATTTTGACAATCACCTTCTGAGGACGTGACTAATATGAACCATGTCGACCCCATAGGTAGGGTTTCCCAAACAGGGTGTCGACTACAGAAAGTGATGCCACGTCACGGAGTACTTCATCTTCAAAAGGCTTAATGAAGTAGGCGATTTGGCATTGGTGTGTGATTCTTAGTGCCTTCCCATCCTTCATCCAATCGATATTGTAAGGCTAAGGATGTAGAGTGGTGACAAGACCTAATTTCTTCACAAAATCATCAGAAACAAAGTTCTTCTAGCTACCATTATCCATAATCAGATGTAATGGATTTTTCTAAACCCATATCTGTGTATAAAACAGGTGCTCTCATTCCTCCTCAACGATGATAGTCGAGGATGTTGGAGTGGTCGAGTTCGAATCCAAGAGGGTTGATGCATCTGGATCAAATTCTACCAGGGTTCTATTGGACAAGTCGGATGTCGACAATTTTTCCAAAAATTTCTTTCAATCTTTGCGTTGTGACGTATCATGCCATGCTGAAATTTGATAATCACACCATTTCTTAGTAGGATCTTGTTTGTTGCAATCCCTCTTGTCTTTCTTAAATTTATTCTTTTGATGATCAAGCTTTGGCGAAGTCGGCTGAGAAAAGTTCTTGAACTTGTCAGAGTCGGCTGGAAACTTCTTGTCATATGTTCAACCTATTTGTAACACCCTGGTTTTGACCCCATTGCAATAGATGTATATGATGTATATATTGTAAATGATCATGGTGCGGAGCTAAAGGCCAAGGCCCCACCATTGATCGATTATGATATGTTTTGGATTTAATTTGTCACCGATGGTATATCGGGGCATGTGACATATACTATGTTTGTCATCATGTAAATATGCATCTATAATTAAATGAACCGACCACCTACGATCGCGGCAACTAAAATGAGAAAGGGGCATGGTTTTCACAAGGATAAGGATGTGGGAGAAAATGTCAAACCTTGGCAAATGGGGAAAAACCCATGTGTCACCACCTTGTTTTATTTCCAACCACTTCATTGAAGAATTGCTGCTGGTGGTTGAGGTAGTTAATTGCTTTGGGAGTGGGGTGGCAGGACTGTCAATCCTCACCCACATGCACACTCCACCCCAGCATTTGACTTCCTAATGGCAAGAGAAACCTTCATGCACTCTCTACTACGCAGACCTCATGATTTTTTGTTCACCTCTACACACAGGATTTACCTGGTTTCACTCCCGCGGATGTATCCTCCTCTCCACGCATATACTAAACACGCACACACGTCTAGTTCACATCCTCCCTGTTGTCTGTTCACCCACGCACGAGCTGGGAGTTGTTCATCTTTGCGCATGAACCACTGTCTGTTCATTATCCCCACGCACAAGAATTTTCCTGGTTTTTTCGACTGATGCAGCGAGCTGAGATCCGTGCTCGTTCACCCACGAATTGCTATGAAGGGCCAATCACATTTTCGGCTGTCTCATAGACGGGTATGGTCGTTTTGTTCATTTCATGCACAGGATTGGGAAGTCTGCGTTTTTCTCTTCCTCATCGTGGTCTATGTATGTTTTCCCGATGGATTTGTTGCCCAAGACGGGCTGTGGTTTTTCCCTTGCTATGAGATACACTCACTGATACGTTTGGGATTGTATAATTCCCAGGGGAGTCGTTTTCCCTGTTGAGCTGGAACAACTGATTGATTTCCTGAGTGCAATGGTTGGTCTTCGGACTGTGTAGGGAGCAGGGATGGGGGCTTAGTTTTGCTTGACAAACTTGGTGGCTGGAAACCACAGAAACAGAGCTAGAGGGCTGGCTTTCTTCTCCACAACCCCTGAATAGCACTGAAAGGGAATGCAGGGCTTGAGGGACTGTCTAGCAGAGAAGGGAATGATTCCTTGTGTTGGGTGTGTGTGGGTGTTTTAGAAGCCAGGATAGTTCTGGTGTAGGTGTTCTTGGCTTTGCAATGAGCTCACCAACTTAGCATTTAGCCTTTCCCAACTCCTTGATGGCCTGATAAACCCAACTGTGTTGGCTTGGCTGTGTTTTATATATCCTTGGCTATGTGTAAGCCTGCTAGTTCCCTTATTCCTTGGAGAATCGTGCCCAGCTCGAGGGTGGCAGCCCTGCTGAGAGATCAAGGAGCACGCTGGCCTATGGTTGGGTGGAACATCGCAGCGGCGTAGCTGGTTGCGGAAGAGTTCATCATAAGATAAGTGATCTTGTCCATTTTTACTTCTGCAAATATATATTTTCTGTCAATGATCATGTTGAACATGTGGAACGAATGCTTGAATGAATGCATGTTAATTCCGCTGTGCAAGATACATAATTGCATATGTGCATGATAAATGTTCATGCGTGCATGTTTCTAGTTCAATACACCTGTTTCTGCATTCTGTTTCAGCATTTTTATGAATTACATGTTCATGGGGCTCTTAGCCCGGGTGGTTAAAGCTTGGGTCGCGTCCTCTACGCCGGTCGGAGGCATGGGGACGTGACACTATTGGCTTGTATGTGAAACATGATTTTCCTTTTTGTTTAGATTCAATCTTGTTGGCATAATTAAATGCATCTTCAAGCGTACTATCAATCAGAAACTCCATCTCTTGCTGAATGTATGGGGATAAACTGCTAATGTACTCCAGGACAAGCAATTTCTCTTCTTCTTGGACGACAAGTCTAGCCATGAGTCAATAAAAATCGTCGATGTAACTCTATACGGACTGGTCTTTCCATTTCCTTAGTTGTTTCCACTTCTTATACTGATGTTCAATATACTTGGGCAGGTAGAACTCATTTCAGACATATTCAACAAATTTTACCCATGTGTCTATCGGGTCGCCTTCTTTTTCCATATTTGTCGATAGATTCTCCCACCAACAGTGTATAGAGGTTGACATTTTTAAGGATGCAATGGTGATATTTTTTTCTTTGGACAGTTGATTTATTCAGTAGTAAGATTCCAGTTGTTGCACCAAATTGTCGACGGATTCTACTTCAATATTGCCTTCAAGGTTCAGTATCTCCAAATTCATTTGCACTTTGTATTAATTCTTGCACATGATCTAGGAACTAGGAATCAAAATCATCAAAGAATAATTAACAAATACTCATGAATTGGAAATAACTGGAATACCAAATAGGTTTCCTCTCTGTATATTATATAAACAATAAAGGATTACAATTTCCATGCATAGCAATAGCTTAACTCCATGAAGAATTCGAATACCTAAGGGACAATTCGAATTTAGTGAGTGAGTCTAGCTTAACTGACTCTTTGCCATGCAATCTCACTCAGTTAACCACTTGACCAAAACCCTAATTGACTCACCAAAACCTAACTGAAGTTGGAGTGCAATAAATGACTTAATCTCAACTGAAGGAGATCAAACACATGTCATAGCAATCCAATCATTAAGTGCTAGTACTGCATGACTCCAATAAACCCTGATGAGGTTAACTGAAGCTGAACTGACCATCAGAAGTTGGTGAAGGCGCCTTGTGAACTCCAGTTCATTAAAATAATATTAAATAATCATTAAATAATTATTAAATAATATATTTAATGCATGGAGGCACCTTAACTGACTGTAACTGATTGGTTGAACTGAAAGTAACCCCCAGTTAGCAATTAGGTGCATGAATGTCACACAGATCACCCATGGAGTGCTCCAGTTAGCCTCCTTGACTGTAGGAAAGGATAAGTTAGCCTCCTTGACTGTAGGTAGGCGTGGGAGTGACTGGGATGATGATAATTAATGCTCCATTGATGTCAATTAAACTTAGGATAGTGGTTTAACTAGGCCAATTTGACCAAAGGAGTGAGTATGAAGGTAAATGTCTCCAACACCCCCCCTTAAGCTATACTCAGGAAGAGTTAGAAAACATAGATGCATAAAATGCTAGGGCCCTAGCAACAAAGGCCATAGGTCACCCTATACAATAAAGCAACTGAAACAATGCTCAAAACAAACTAAGTGAGGAAAAGAGGGAAAACCCAGTGGGAAAAAACCCCCCCTCTAGTTGAACACTGAAAGTAGTCTGGATCACCCTGATGAACTTACCCCCAACAGTGAATGGAGGTAAGTGAAATTCTTTTCTGAAATGCTCTTTGTGAAGGTGTCTAGAGGAATCTTCCACTTTGGAAGAAAAACAATGCACTCAACTGAATCAGAAACATAAACAGCTGCACGGTGAAAACTGGACCCATGTAGAGCAACTGAAATCATCTGAAGAGAGAGCAAAGGTTCTTGAGGATTTGAACCATGTGTGGAACACTCAAGAAAATTATATGTTGCAGCCTTGAACAGAAAACTATGAGTGGTAAAATCAGCCCCAAATATTAGGAGCAAGTGTCCATGCGGATGCAGAATGTCTTCCTCTTTACTAGTTCTGTGAGGAGATGAGCTTGTGACCAAAGGTAGAGAATCCCTGGGACTCTGGAGAGCGAATGCTTGAGCTCCATAATCGGATATAGATTCAGAAATATCTAATGATTCACAAAATAAAATATCAGCAACCTCACAAGAGGAAACTAACACCAAATCCCCATCAACAAAATTGAAGAAGAACTGCGGTACTTGATTTTTCACACCGGAATTGGTGAGAGCAGCTACAAGCATGGCTAAAAGCTCTTGAATTTTAAAATATGAAAAAAATAATATCATATTAGAATGTAACTCATATCTAAATAATTTCACAACAGATCCAAAACTGTGAAATGAAATCAAATCCCCAGCAGCAGTTTTGTAGGAGACTTGCGGTACTTGTTTCTTCACACCGTTGATGAGAACAACCACAAGAAGTACTGAAAGATTATGAAATTGAAATATTGAAACAAGAAATATCAGATCAAATCCAAATAATATCATATCAGATCCAATAAGGTTCATATCAGATCCAAAATTATGGTCAACCGAGACGGTGGATGCACAGTTTTCTTCTTCTTCAAAATTCTGAATTTTGGTGCATGCAATCCTGCAGAAATTTGCTGGAAGATCTAGATCATGGGGAGCGAATGGATCACTCTGGTAATATGATGTTTCTTCCAAAATATCCAAGGTATCACATATTTGCACACCAGCAGCAACATTAGAGGAATAAAATTCAAATTTCTCCTCACTTTCGGAAGCAATTACTAGTAAATTTTGCACAGAATTCAAAGGAAAATCACCGGTGAATGTTTGCATGGAAGTGTAGCAGCATTTTTCTTCAATATCAGAGATTCGAATGTCTTCTTCTGTTTCAGCAATATGAGAAGATGATATATCATAGATCTCATGAACATCCGGAGCATCAGGAGAAGGAGTCACTTCATGGAGACTTTCTTCAATTCGAATTGAATGTGTAGAAGATTATGCTTCATCTTCATCTTGAACAACTTCATCAGAGAGAGTAGAGGCTGAGAGTTTTGAGTGAAGAACTCTTGTGGTGCTGGCTGTAATTTCCAAAGTACTATTATGATCCTCATTATGCTTGCCAAAGGTTTTGTCCAATCTTGTCCAGAGATCCTTTGGGTGTTCAGCAGAATAAAAAAACAAAGTACAAGTCATCATCAAGGGCCAGAGCTATTGATCCAAAAGCTCTGTCAATGTCATTTAGCCAGTCATTCTCATTCTCATAAGTCTCTCTTCCAATTCCAATTGACACCTCATAGAGACCTTGTCTCTTGAGATATGCAATCATCTTCAACTTCCATTTCGAATAGCTTGTGAATGGAGTGAGAGGAGGGATTGATGAGTCCATTCGAAGTTGTACCTATTAAAACCTGCAAATCAAAACAAAAGGGGCACCGTAAGGTCTGAGAGA
>LPNX011034352.1:22267-125237 GCA_001517045.1 Pseudotsuga menziesii | reverse complement strand
CAATAAATGACTTAATCTCAACTGAAGGAGATCAAACACATGTCATAGCAATCCAATCATTAAGTGCTAGTACTGCATGACTCCAATAAACCCTGATGAGATTAACTGAAGCTGAACTGACCATCAGAAGTTGGTGAAGGCACCTTGTGAACTCCAGTTCATTAAAATAATATTAAATAATCATTAAATAATTATTAAATAATATATTTAATGCATGGAGGCACCTTAACTGACTGTAACTGATTGGTTGAACTGAAAGTAACCCCCAGTTAGCAATTAGGTGCATGAATGTCACACAGATCACCCCTAGAGTGCTCCAGTTAGCCTCCTTGACTGTAGGAAAGGATAAGTTAGCCTCCTTGACTATAGGTAGGCGTGGGAGTGACTGGGATGATGATAATTAATTCTCCACTGATGTCAATTAAACTTAGGATAGTGGTTTAACTAGGCCAATTTGACCGAAGGAGTGAGTATGAAGGTAAATGTCTCCAACACTTTGAAGGGGCTGATTTTATCGGAGTGAGGTCATGTTGAGGATTCCCTGGATGTCATTGAAAGTGAATCACATGAGAATCTCTCTGAACTAAGCGAACATATCGATCCGCAGGCGAGCTAGTGCTTTTTCTATGAGTTGTTCTGTATCGTCAGTTGCATGTATATCATCTGCTTCTTTAGCCATCTTTTATGAAGTCGAAGGAAGTGTCTTCTTGTGTTGTTGAGTTTGTGAGCATGTTTGAATAGGAATAAGTTAAATAAATTTGATGGAAGTGCTCATGCAACTTAATCTCTAAATAATATTTTGCTTGGATACCAATGCTCTAGGTCATTCCCAGGTGCATGCTGGGGAAAATAGTCAAATGAATGATTTGAGTATTGTTATGGAAGAACATATAAGAAGAAAACTTAAAGAAGGGAACATAGTTAGGTTGACAGAAAGTACACGTACAGACAATATGAAAGAATTCAAGCTGATTTATTACTTCTTCTCTATGAAAGATGGGGGAATCATAATACTATATATTAAATTAGTGTACATACTTATATAGGATGCTAAGACACTTGGGTGACTACCTGTTATGTTCTGTTACAAAATAAGTTCTAACGGTTTAGAAGTTCGACTGTCGCAGATGACTGGAAGACAGAGATATTCTGTTGATGTTCGACAGCCGTAAAAAACCCGTCGAGGTTTGGACTTGTCAAAGGCGATGTGGGACCTGTATAAGGTGGAACTTGTCGAAGCAGTCAAAGTAGTTGAATTAGTCGAAGTGGTAGAATTTTTTGAATCTCGACAACCTTCCAACTGTTGGTTGGATCAGTCAAGGTAACCAAGTCAACAAGTACAGAAATCCCCATTAAAATAGTAACATACCAAGAAATAATAGTCCATAAAATATCGGGTAGCGATGGAATTCCACACACAAACCAAAGCTCTGTTTGTATCCCATACAAATCCCATGGATTTCTTACATCTTAGCACACTCAAACAGTGCAATAGAGATATTATTAGAGGAAATTTCAACTCAAAATGGGCCTTTTAACTTTTATTCAAATTCCATTTCATCATGTGTTAGCCAATGAAATTGCTTTAAATTTGAAATACCGTATAGGTCTTAAACACTTTTTTTATATAAATTTGGGGATAGGTATCATAAAAAAAACTACTTTTTTTGTTTGTATTTTTGACATATCTCCCTGTGTTTTTACTCAAATTTTGATCGGGAGAGCTCTTTGGATGCGGAATTAAATTCCGCATCCAACGAGTACCCACTGGGCATAATTTTGATGGACCCCTCTACCCCAAAAACAATAAATACCTAAAAAAATGGAATGATGACATCATCATTTCATTTTTTCAGGTATTTCTTGTTTTTGGGGTAGCGGGGTCCATCAAAAGTATGCCGAGTGGGTACTCGTTGGATTCGGAATTTAATTCCTCATCCAACAAGCTCTCCCGATCGAAATTTGAGTAAAAACACAGGGAGATATGTCAAAAATACAAACAAAAAAGTAGTGTTTTTCTTTTCTTCCTCCAAAATTAATAAATATTATTTTGTTATTTTAAATATTATTTTATTAGTTCATTTTAGGAGGCCCATTTTGAGTTGAAATTTCCTCTAATGAGTCTACTCGAACAAGGTTATGTTTTCTTCTAGCGGCCCCAAACAACTCACATCCTACTTAGGAAATATCAAACAATTCACGGTTTAGTCCAGGAATCCCCAAGAAGTTCACGGTTCAGTTCAAGCAGCCCCAAGAAGGTCACAGTTCAATTCAGGAAGCACCAAGAAGGTCACGGTCCAGCTTAGGAGGTCAGATTTTAAGGTTATAATCCCTCAAAGACGTCATTCCCAACCTAACAGTCCAACAGCAGGTCACAACTCATCTCTTGGAACAACACACATGTCACTTCCCAACCCAAAAGGAAGCACATAGGTCACCGTTTATTCCATGATTTAGAGGAAGGAAAGCTATTGAATTTAAGTACAACTATGGAAAGGTGTGCATAGGAAACTTCTGTGTTAATTGTGGCTTTCTACTAGTTGAAGACAATTTCCCTCATGAATGTGTGATAGGAGCTTCCATATAGGAAACATCATACCCCATGGGGTGAAATATGCTCAAAGGGTAATGTTGGATATTACTTCAGTGTAAGAGAAAAATAAATCTTTTTCTCATTGGTATCTACAATGCAAACCACAACTTCTATATGAAATATGAAAATTGATTTAATATCTCAAGTCCAAAGTAAAAGATATTAAATAAAGGAAATAAAAAGGACTGGACATTCATTTCAACTTGAAACGAAATAAAAAAACTCAGAATGCCAATAGAAAATTCAGGAAATTTCAAAAAAATTTGCCAAGAAAGTTTTCCCTACAATTCCAAATGCATTTTGGCATCGAAAATAGTACTAGGTAGGTCTCGAATATAAAGAAGGATACAAAGGAAATATCAATAAGATTCAAGCTATACCAATGAATATGGAATACAGAGAACTCCATATAAAAGTCATACAAGACCTTTTGAGCAAATGACTGATCCAGAAGTCAAGAATCCCCTGGTCATGTGCAACTTTCTATGTGAAGAAACATTCAAAGCATATTAGGGGAGTACCAAGAATGGTAATAAATTACAAGCCATTGAATGATGTTATTGAATGGGTAATATATCATATTCCAAACAAATATGACTTGATCAAAAGAATTGCAGGTGCAAAATCCTTTTCAAAATTTGATTTAAAATAAGGTTTCTGGAAAATTGGAATCAAACCAAAAGATATATTTAAAACTGGTTTCAATGTCCCGCATGGATAGTATGAATGGAGATTGATTCCCTTTGGTTTGAAAAACACCTCATCTAAATTCCAAAAAAATCATGGAGTTTGTGATTGAGCCATACATGGATTGGCTGATGGTATAAATAGATGATATACTTGTTTTTTCCAGGTCCTTTGAAGAACATGTCAAGAATCTCTTAACATTATTGCATGCAATTTATAAGACTGGAATTGTATTGTCATAAAAGAAAATAAAGTTGTTCCAAATAGAGATTGAGTTTCTGGGTCAGAAAACCAAGAATGGGAAGATAGAAGTGAAACAACATACGGTAGCCTTTGTAGATAAATTTCCATACATCGTCATGGATAAAAATTAATTACAGAGGTTCTTGGGATGTTTGAATTATATATAATATTATTATGAAGGGTGTACACAAGATAGAAGACTGCTCAACAAAAGGTTGAGAAAAAATCTTCCACCTTGGTCAGAAAAACACACTGAAGCAGTAATGAGGATCAAGGAAAAAGTAAAACTTTTCCAATAGTCGATTTCATACATGAATATTTGACAAAGATACTAGAAATAGATTCTTCAAAAGAAATACAGGGAGCGGTGTTGAAACAATTCCATAAGGATTGCAATGGTTCTGTTCTCACAATATGAATTTGAAATCAAGCATGTCAAAGGAACCCAAAATTGTATTGCATATTTCCTCACAAGAGAAAACCTACAGTTGGCCTATGGAATCCAGGTACCATATTTTATGATGATGATCACCGAATGGTATAACAGAGATAATTCATGGAGACATGTTAGTGAAAAAATTACCTGGGAAGACTAGACAAAAGAATGGAATCCAACCTGGAAGTTGAGTTCAACAAAAGTACTTGATGAGAATATTCAACATCCAAATATTTTGATCAATTTGGTCCCACAACATCATCGATACCCAACATCATCATGTGAAATCCCCAACATGGTTTATGACAGACAACTTCGACAAGCCTTAGATGCATCACATGTGCTCCAAACTAATTTTCGATATATCAGATTGATTAGTACATAAATGATATAAGACATGGTACAAAATAAATATTATTGTATAAATCACATGTGTACCCTTGCATAAGGCCCCAACAAAATCCCCTCTTAAACTTCCCACTAACAAATATTAATTATGAAAATTACAAAAAATTGCGGTGGAAAAGTTTTGAAAAAAATAGAACATGGAGCATGAATATTAGAGTCAGATAAAGTTTGAATTTCATATATCTCATATATTTTCAAGTATCTCAGATTGGATCGAATGTTGGTGGAATGAAGTTGGATTGAGTAGAAGTGGAGTGGACCCAGCCATCATTCAACCTGATCACGCTATATTATGTGTCACGTGCACAAAATTAGGAGATATGAATACAAATATCGTATGTGATGATACTCATCTCTTGCATTCTTTCATAATCCATAAATTCACGTGGCTTGTGAAAGTAAAGATAAAGGTACAAATTCTCTATAGATAGAGAATCATCATCAGAATTATATATTCTAAAATGTGGGACCCCTCATATGAAATAAAGTATGGCCACCCACTTGATGACATGATATATTGGATGTATGAATATCCTAGTTATTATTTCTTTGATGAACATAGCTATCTATGTGGCCTTGTCCATAAGAACTTTAAGTCTCTCAAAAGAATCTGATTTCCTGTGTGTCAGATTGGGAATCTAGATTTATGTCAAATAATTTACTTTATGTAGGAATAAAGAAAAAGTACTATGGGTTAGAGGCACTTCCTCTGCAAATGTTGTGGTTTGACCCAGGAACAAATTACTTTTGTATATCGAAAGTATGTATCCTAGAAATATTTTAAATAGAGAGTTTAAGTCCTCATTCAACATCGGATTCCCGAAGAGAGGAGAGTGGGATTCTATAGAGTCGTGAATCTCGTATGCTCTATGAATTGTCGTTCTGGTATAACATTGCATTAAAGGAGTTTCTCATGCAAAGTATTCTCTTAGAATTGTCGCACTAGTATAATATCTCATTAGAACCACAAGTATGTGATAAGAGTATGTAATCTAGAAGCCCTATAAAATTTATTTTGCATTACTAAAATTATGGGTACCATTCCCAGTTCTGTAATTGTTAATTTTCTGATTATCTAAACTATATCACCCTTAAATCCTGGATTTTTTATCCCCTAGTTACCTCGCAATATACATCCCTCTAGTCATGAGTAGGAGTAAGACACATAGTAATTCCTAGGAGAGGCAAGAGCACAGCTTTGACATTCTAAGGAGAGACTGGAGAAAGGTATCAAGTTCATGGATCACAATTATTTAATTAGAAGGTCACAATCCCAGAGCTAAGAGTTTAACTCAATCTACCAGGTGTAGAGGCCCCTGCATCAACATTTTTTTTTTGTAAACTGTTTGATTGTCAATTATGATCGACGTTCATAAACCGATACGTTATCAGTTGTGATAATCACTTCTATTTGGTTGTTGTTACTATAGTTGTTGTATGTTATGAAATATGAGAAAATTGTTGATTATTGAAGGAAGCATGTGTGATGACCTTAACATATGTAATGTGCTATTACTACTCACTTGTCCAAAAATGGCATGAAAATTGACTGTCGAGGATAGATGATTCACACATGAAAAAATACCTCCTTCTCAACAAATGGGATCCCATAAGGATGGAAAATAATCACTATCTTTGATTCCCCACATTTACCATACTAATATTAATTAATAATATCATATTGTATAATTGGATCGACGATAATAATCATACGTTATTCTATGGAATAGTAAGTGAAGCTAAATATAGCTACAATCTGTAATTACAAACAAGGGAGCCCACATCTATATGATATTTTGAGATATTATACCATCTGATGGTATAATATAGGCACTATATCCCAAAAATTTCACAAAAATTAAAAAGTTTTCTATGTGACATTTATTGTTAAGTCATAGCCTAAAATGCTAGTTTTATAACTAACTTTAGTTTAATTATCAGATAGATTACAAGGCATGTCATTAAGAGAAAATTAGGAGTTAATACTCTTGGCTAACTGTAACTGAAGGGTTATAGAAATAATTATTAACTTATAATACACATACTACTAACAATATTCAATCCGTATTCATTTCCAGTCTTGAAAGTTAATGACTTAGAACTATTTGAATTTCAGACCAATTATTTAAATTCCAGCATGTAAATGATTCTGATATTTGTTTTCTTGTCTTACTAAAGGGGCTCGAGGTTATCCTAAGGCTTACTTATCTTTTTCAAAGCTAATGCAGATTCGATACTTGTGCATGATTCACAAGTAAATTTTCTTCCAGGTTACTATGTAGGATAATAAAGCTCTGAAGACTAAAAAGTAAGTTAGGAAGAAAAACCTTAGACTCTTTTTATTATCTAGAATTATCAAAGTGGAAGATTTCCTAGAAATAAAGCAAAGTCTTCCCTAAGTAGGTAATAAAATGGAATTCGTAGTGAAGATCCATTGTTCTAAATAGATAAACTTATATGATTGATTGTATGTAATTATTAACATACTTTCAGTTGATGCAATTCTAGATTACATGCATATTGTTTCATAACTAAGGTCTTTACCATGTAAATCCTAAAGCTTACCCTAGCATAAAATATTAACATTAATAAATAAAAGTAGTTAGAAACTAATTGCCACATCACCAACTAACCTAGGCATATCTATAATTGATGTATATACAAATACACTACATTGTCATAAAATCAATGCATAGATCTACGACCTAGTTTTTAAAACTTCACAAGCATATATGGATGATGTATAAAACTTACACTTATCCTATGCATATACCATTGCATAGAATTAATACTATAAACTTTATCATGCATACAAATGATTTGTTTAATGTTAACAAGGTAATGGTATTGCTTTTACACAATTGGCAAGGTTAACGAGCATATGATCAATGCATAAATATCATATATAATCTATCAAAACTCTAACATGCATAAGTATGGATTATTTACTTGTTACCATAATGCATAACATACCAATTATAACCTAGTAAAAATCCCAATATGTATTGTTTATCGTTTAACAATGCAATAGTATTTTTATTGCACATATGGCAGGGTTGACAAACATATATGCTATGCATGAATGTTAAATATATCCTAACTAAACTTCAACATGCAAACAAAGACTTGTTAAAAGTTTAACTATGGTAATAATTCTATATTTACATGCATTACAAGGTTGACAAGCATAAAATTTGATGCATAATATTGTACGCTAACTTAGGCATATATTTTCAATGCCTCAAATATACACTTAATCTAGGCATAAATATCCAATGCATAAAATATATATTAATTTAGATAAAATCCAACATATCTATAATGAGTTGTTTTCTATTTACTAAAGTAATGGTATTACTTTGCAATATTTCAAGTTTTTCAAAAATAAATCGAAACCTAGAAGTATTTAGATGATAGTGGAGTCCACGTGCAAAAATATTGTTGGAAGAAGGGTTTTAGCATCAACCCTAAGAATTGACAATCAAAGCCTTACCCTAAAACTCTCTTTGTTTCAAATGTTGTTTCATTTTGGAAAGGAAGAGTTGCCGACAAGCCCTCGAACTTCTTGGGGGTACTGCAATAGGTTCCATTCTTGTCTCTATACGTGGCATTAAACGGCTTGAAAACTTCAGGTTCTTTGCCAGAGTTGTTCCTTCAGGCTCAACGCCTAAACCAGGAAGCTGAACAGAACCTCTACACATTCCTTATTGTTCGTTTGTTTATACTAAGCTATAATCTAAAAAGTTCTAAGCTATTTATTATTTGATTTCAAGTGAAAATACAGTTGATGATTGAAGGCATTTCCTTGAAGCTGGAAAGTATGAGCAACCAAGGTTTGGTAAGCCTCGGTCACAACCTGGGTGCCCTTCATTGAATGTTTCTGCAGTGTTGCTGAAGTATTTTGTGGATTATTACTGAAATGTTCAAAATTTACTAGTGGTTGATTGTTGTTTGGTTTTTGGAAAAATAGAGGCCGTATGGCCATCTTTAGTGAAAGACCCTTAGGGTTTCACCTGTGAGCTACGGCTCTTTGTAAAAAATGCTTGAGGGTAAATGTTACTGTTCCAAGCTTTTGTAAATTTGTTGTTAATATTGTAAATTTTTTCTTACGGAAATAAATATTAAATCTTCCATCATTTTTGTGTATTATCTAAGTTTTGGAAGAAAAAAAACACGTTGATAATTTATTCAACTACTGAGACTTTATTTTGTCAAAGTGGATAAATTAGTTAAGGTATAATTCATTTTTCTTTCTGTAAAACTAGGGTATTTCACTAAAGATATTTAAAAGGATAAAACTTGATAATGCTGGACTTATAGCCTCGGCCTGATAAGTATAATGATGTAAGATGGGAATTTTCTTTTGTTTACTCAAACATTTTCACGGAATTAGTTTGTAATTCGGTATTTTAAAGAAAATCGTAAATGTGTTAGTTAAAAATTTTCTGTAAGAGATTTACCCTTACGGGTTTAGAACTCTTGACCTTTAAATGAGGAAACTGTGTTAATTAATATGGTTATATATTGCTTAAAAACTATACCGTGGAAAGCCCTAATTAATATTTCTTTTGGAATTACATAAAGATTTAGGGCTATAATTCTTTATATAAGTAATTATTTACATGTATTTTACCCTAAATCTTTTGTAAAGGAAAATGACTTTCTGGCTGTGTGAGTTTGGTAGAAGTAAAAAGATAATGACTAAATTTTGACAATAATTTACCTCATAGGTTTTGAACCTTTAATCTTTAATAAACAATCTTGTAAACCAGAGATAATCTTTGGTTTAGAAATCATAAATATATTATAAATTAATAACTTGAAGAAAAAGTGTGTTCTTCAAGTGTTTTTGCATAAAAAAAAAAACTAGAATTACTATAAACTATCCATTGTTTAGTTAATAGTAGTATCACTTCTTTTTATTTATTTTTTTAAATATTCAGCATCCTAAAAATATTTCTGCAGAATATACAAATATTTATGTAACTTATATCTATTTCTGTAACTTATATTTATTGTTGTAATGCATACCTATTATTTCTGTAACATGTATCTATTTATGTAACTTATATTTATTATTGTAACTCATACCTATTTCTGTAACTTATATTTATTGCTGTAATGCATACTTATTTCTGTAACTTATATTTATTGCCATAGGTGTATATTTATTGCCACGGGTGTATACAGAAAAATTAGAGTAATACTAACTATTCAACATCGATAATACTATAGTAAAACTAGATGAGAATAT
Organism: Pseudotsuga menziesii; assembly: GCA_001517045.1. Classification (NCBI taxonomy): domain Eukaryota; kingdom Viridiplantae; phylum Streptophyta; class Pinopsida; order Pinales; family Pinaceae; genus Pseudotsuga; species Pseudotsuga menziesii. Next base: position 115,616 of record LPNX011034352.1, on the reverse strand, counting down.
ATGATGTTGTTTCTAGATTGTGTACCGAGTTTTACTATGAAAAATTCTGGTTAAATAGTAATATTCATCTACTGATAAATTGCTAATACATAAAATATATTCCTGGCAAAATAAAACAATAATACTTTTTGAGAAAGCTTTTGAACATTCATAAATTCCTTCAAAAAAATAAATTTAAATATAATAACCAGAACAACTTAGAACCTGGATAATTGTAGAAGAGACAAACATCCCAAGGAGCCCATTCCACCCAACCCTTTCCTAAAGATAGCTCAACTTCTTGTCTTAGGAATCCCAAGCCTGTCCATTGAACCACCAAAATTAAATCACTATGTGAGGAAATGAGATTAAATACCCCTGTAACTCCACAGAAGTACTTAGTAGCAGTACTTCTACCCTCTGCAGTAAAGAACTCAACTAACAAGTTGTACTAGTTCTGAAAATAGTCTTAACACTCAAACCAATTCTGTCTTTCCCCTCATTATAATCTCTTGTGCACATTTGTCAACTTCATAAAATTCACAAGGTAATGATTGAACAGCCTCCTGCTGAATTCGATGGATAAATATATGCATGCCTAGGTCTTTTTGGGTCAGTTTTTCAATTAATGAGCCACCTTCTCTGTTCCACTTTCTTGGGGAACATGACGATAAAATTAGGGAAGTTTCCCCCTGCAACAGCTAGAAGTGGTTGAGTATGCCGCCATGTGTCAGTTTACTCTCACCCCAGTCTATTCCTCCTAGTGAGTTAGTGGACACTCATTCAACAACCTCCTTAGGCTATTTGTCTCATATTTTATTTATTAACTAACAAAATATTCAACATAATTAATTACAGTCATCCTTGACCCCACATGGTCAATAGTCATAAACTTTACAATAAAAATAAAATATAATGTTTTCTTAAACATAAAATTTTATTGAAATTGGGGTACGTGACATACACCCCCCCTTAAGTCTAACATCGTACTCAATGTTACTTTATTCATCATCCTCATAGATTCCATGGAATAGAATTGGATATGATGCCCGCATATGACTCTCTAATTCCCACATTGCTTCTTCTGGACTAACGTGCTTCCATTGGACCTTCACATGCCCAATGGTGAAATTCGGAAGTAGGATTTTCCTTTGGTCGAGGATACAGTCTGGTTCCACCAGAAAATATCCTCCGGGATCCACCTATACATCATTCCAATTTATCACATGAGTAGCATCAATGTACATATGTTTTCAAACATAAATATGAAAAACATTATGAATTTTAAGATTTGGTGGTAAGGCCAATTGGTATGCCACTGTTCAAATATAGACACTATTTTGAAAATCCCACAGTACCTGGGTGCTAGCTTAACACAACTCCCTAATTTTAAGAAAATCTTTTTAGGTTTTACCTTAATGAAAACATGTTCGCCCACCTGGAACTCTTTCTGAGTTCGTTTAAGATCCACTTGGCTCTTCTGTTTGTCTTGTGCAAACTTTAAATTACCTTGTACCTATTTCACGGTTACTTCCATTTCATTTAATAACTTAGGTCCTAGTATTAACTTGTCAATGGGGTTACTCCATGAGATGGGAGTATTGCATTTTTTAATTGTTGTTTTCCTAGAAATTCCTTTTACTATTACTGTTTCTCCTTCGTTATTTAAACAGGTAAAAGTTTTATCAAAACAATTTAACAGTACTCGATGATGTTCCAACCAATACACATCATAGGAGCCTAACAAAAGTACATCCAATCTTTACAAAAGTTTCAAACTGATTCATAAATAATATACAAATTTTCACAAAATCAGTTACTGTCTTTTTTTTTCTCCTGTAGCTAATTGAACCAACCATGATTTTGCAAATTTCTCTACTAAAATGGGAGAGACGTAACTCAGCCTAGCCCCTAGGCCAATTAAAATAGAATTGTAGAAATTCAGGCCTGCAGTAGATTAATTTCACTCACAGCAATTAACAATTGATCATGCAAATTATCAACAATGGAGACTGAATATGGAGCTGTAACACAAAATTATATTAACTGAGTGTACAATAGCCATCCCTGTAATAACATAGGCTACTGAATATATAGAATACATGAGCAAATCGAATGCATGAGGAAGCATCCAAATCTAGCATAAAGCAGGCTTACCCAAAATAGGCAAATCCCCCATAGGTGTAAAAAGCTGATCCCAAATCTATCAAGGACCCCACGAATTAGCAAGGGCACATGGGCAAGCTAAAGAGTGGTCAAATGGCAGCTCATACATGCAAAATCATGGAGGAATGAGTGGAGGAGGAAGAGGCAACAAAGCTGATTCACCTCACCTAGTCTTGCTTTCCTATGTGCCTTAAAACACTGAAAAAGCAGGGAATAAAGCAGAAAAAGCAGATGGGCGCCTAGGAGGCCAGGAATAAAGCAGATTTGATTCCTAAAGCTCTCAAGGGCGCCACATGAGTCAAAGATGGCAAGTTTGACCTCTATGGATAGGCAATTAGCAACTTGCACATGGTGGGACTCATGGACTAGGCAAATAAGACAAAATAAGTGAAATAATGTCTAAGTGGGTAAATACTATGGGTTGATTATTCTAACAAGAATTAGACTTATGGTTCGACATACCTTCTACTTCCACCATGGAAGTCTGATATTCATCCTATCTATTTTCCAGCATTGCATTGATTGTGGGCATCCCTCTAGCTAAATCACCAACCGTTAATTCTTCCTATACACTACAAATGTTGTTGACATTATTCTTCCTCTTATGATAGACTAATGCATACTGAGGTCCCTGACAATCCCAACACTTTATCGGTTCCTTACGTTCGTTATTTTTAACATAGTTACTATGATTATTTGTAAATTCTTTATTCCTTGTGCTAGTAGGGTTTTGCTTTGAATTACTTTTTAAATTATTTCCTTGAAAATTTTTCTTAGGAAGATTGTGTGAGTTATTATGCCCAAAATTTCGATTTGGTGCGAAACTTTCCTTTCCTAGTTCAAAATTATTAGGCCTTTTTGTTTTCCAGTTTGGAATGTTCTTCCTTTTCCAGTTTTGCTCATAGAAAATATTTTCTTTTTGCATGGCCTCTTCAAGGCTTTTGAGATTATCATATTCAATTATGTCCTTAATATGAAAAGGTAAACAACTCAGAAACCGTCGCACCTTGGGTTTTTTATTACCAATATAAGGCACATATCGCAGTAAACTTAAAAATTTACTATTTAACTCTTTCATAGTCATGGTTCCCAACTTTAGGTCATAAAATTATTTAGCTCATTCCTCGTAATATTTCCCTAATAGAAATTTATTTTCAAAGTAATTTTTAAAAGTGCTCCAGTTTATATTCTTCTCTTTTATGCCCTTAACTCGTTTTATGTCCTGCTACCAGATGTCGTCTTTTTCCAATTAAGTTATATATTGCCATTCTCGCTTTTCACTAATTTGAATAATTATATATCTAAAAATACTTTTTCACTCTGGACAGCCATGCTTCGACTTCCTCTCCTTTCTCTATTTCACCATTAAAATTTGGTGGTTTAATCTTTTTAAACTCTCCAGAAATCTCTTCATAGGGCTTATATTTCTTCTTTCTAGAATGATAATTACCCTCACTGTTGTCACTAGAATATTGATTTCTTTCTGTGTGAGTCACCGTAAATTTTAGAAGAAGAGCTTCTTTCAATTTTAGAGTGGTTTGACCTTTTACTCTTATGTTGATAGGACGTATTGTCAGATTCTATCTGTTTATCTTTTTCTTCGTTTTGAAAATTTTCCAGCAGTATTTGATTCAGCTCCTCCTGAGCTCTTAGGATTCTCTCTTTCACTTTTTTAATAGTCTTCGTTTCAATTTTTAAATCCTTAAGTGTTTGCAGTAATTCAGATGAGTTATTAGTTATATCTTCTTTAACAGGTTCTTTTCTAGAACTACTTTGTTCATTTAATGCAGACCTCTCTTCAACATACTCTTCAAGTCCCTCCATACCTGTAAATCTAATTCAGAAATATTCTGTACAACAACATTTAAAATCATAAATCAATATTCATACTTTATATTTACTTTTTTATTTACGTGCGTTGAGCCACTTTAGGCCTAGTTTCTGAACGTGTGCTCTAATACCATATGTAACATCCCCAAAATTTCACAAAAAAATAATTTTTTTCTATGTGACATTTACTGTTAAGTCATAGCCTAAAATGCTAGTTTTATAACTAGCTTTAGTTTAATTAAGAGATAGATTACAAGGCAAGTCATTAAGAGAAACTTAGGAGTTAATACTCTTGGCTAACTGTAACTGAAGGGTTACAAAAATACTTATTAACTTATAATACACATACTACTGACAGTATTCAATTTGTATTCATTTCCAGTCTTGGAAGTTAATGAGTTAGAACTATTTGAATTTTAGACCAGTTATTTAAATTCTAGCATGTAAATGATTCTGATATTTTTTTTTCTTGTCTTACTCAAGGGGCTTGAGGTTAGCCTGAGGCTTACTTAGCTTTTTCAAAGCTAATGTATATTCGATGCTTGTACAGGATTCACAGGTAAATTTTCTTCCAGGTTATGATGTAGGATATTAAAGCTATCAAGACCAAAAGGTAAGTTAGGAAGAAAAACCTTAGATTGTTTTTATTGTCTAGAATTATCAAAGTGGAAGATTTCCCGGACATAAAGCAAAGTCTTCCCTACCTAGGTAATAAAATGGAATTGGTAGTGAAGATCCTTTGTTCTAAATAGATAAACTTGTATGATTGATTGTATGTAATTATTAACATACTTTTAGTTGATGTAATTCTAGATTACATGCACATTGTTTCATAACTAAGGTGTTTACCATGTAAATCCTAAAACTTACCCTAGCATAAAATCTTAACATTAATAAAGAAAAGTAGTTAGAAACTAACTACAACATCACCAACTAACCTACGCATATATATAAGTGATGTATATACCGTATACACTACATGGGCATAAAATCAACGCATAGATGTATGACCTAGTTTTTAAAACTTCACAAGCTTATATGGATGATGTATAACACTTACACTTATCCTATGCATATACCATTGCATATAATTAATACTATAAATTGTATCACGCATACATATGAATTTTTTAATGTTAACAAGGTAATGGTATTGCTTTTACACATTTGGCAAGGTTAACGAGCATATGATCAATGCATAAATATCATATATAATCTAACAAAACTCTAACATCCATAAGTATAGGTTATTTACTTATTACCATAATGCATAACATACCAATTATAACCTAGTAAAAATCCTAACATGTATTGTTTATCGTTTAACAATGCAATAGTATTGTTATTGCAAATATGGTAGGGTTGACAAACATATATGCTATGCATGAATGTTAAATATATCCTAACTAAACTTCAACATGCAAACAAAGACTTGTTAAAATTTTAACTATTGTAATAATGCTATATTTACATGCATTACAAGGTTGACAACCATAAAATTTGATGCATAATATTGTACGCTAACTTAGGCATATATTTTCAATGCCTCAAATATACAATTAATCTAGGCATAAATATCCAATGCATAAAATATATATTAATCTAGATAAAATCCAACATATCTATAATGAATTGTTTGCTATTTACTAAAGTAATGGTATTACTTTGCAATATTTCATGGTTTAACGTGCAGGTTCAAAAATAAATCGAAACCCAAAAGTATTTAGATGAAATCTAGGCATATCCTCATATTGAAATGTTCCCAAGGTTCAAAAATAAATCGAAACCCATTTTTCGTTGCTCTTTCCACATTTTGTCATCTCAATTGAGACAATAATGATCATGACATTTCGTGGATCTAACGACGAACTTTATATGCCATTGATATAGAGACGAAAAATGGCTACCACGTTTCTTCTGTACGGTGCCCTTGAAATTGATTTTTTTGAATTGATTTTCACTCTGTCGACAACTGTTTCATCTCTATAACGCCGAAGATATGGCCAAAAATTGCTTGATAAAATATAGTTTCCATGCCAAATCGTGGATAAATTTCGACGAAAATTTGTCTCTCTAGTGATGAAATATGGAATTTGAACAGAAATTTATTCCACGCAAAACCACCACGTGTCTTCTCTACAGCGGTTGTTACAGAGAAAACTTCCTATGGCTTGGGGTGTACCACAACAGACAGAGAAACTGCAGAACTCAATCCCTTCCCAATATGTAAGAGAAATAAAACATATAACACTTAAGGATCTAGAAACATACCTTATTCTGGATGGTTGATGTAGATCCCCGTTGAGCTTTCTCCAATCCCGCTTGCGTTAGCAATTTACTCTCCACAACAGTAAACAAGGAAAGCATGCTATATAATATAGTGTTAGGTCTACTCTATCATATATAATCAACAATGCATAAGCAATTAAAAGCATCCATGGATTCAATAATCATTTAAATGCACATTCTTGGATAGGAAAAGATATTTCTATTAATCAAATCAAAGATTACACAAGTGATAACCTCTGTCGACACGTCTGCAAACCGGAGAAACTGAGTCCTCCACCTGGGCCTCCACCACCTCAATCCTCCATCTTTTGATAGCAAGATCACAAAAAAAGGAAATATTTGGAAGAACACCAAGTGCTCCAAGGGACAAAGGGATGCAGACTCAAGTATAATCAAGCTACGACAACAATGGACTATAGTTTTCTTTCTCTTCAATTCCTCCTCTTCAATGTATCCAAAGGGTTCCTTATATAAAACTTCAATGAGGTAATGGAAGGTAAAATCCGAGAGATATTGAGGCATATGGAAGGCCAAGAAACAAGTGACTTAGATCCACATCAAGGAAAAATCCAAAAATATTTGGATTTTTGCACACATGCCGAAGTACGCGGGTTTAAGGGTAATACTCGCATACATATGCGAGAAATGGATTAAAAGTCGCGTACAACAAATAATGGGTGTTTTTAGGGATGATCTTGGAAACATCAAAGGTACAAAAATAGTCCATGGGGTCCAAAGAGTCTGGAGAGGGACAAGGAAGGCCATAAAAGTGTGATCAACCATGTATGGTAAAATCATATGTAATAGATTCCCCCTAATGTGTGAGGTCAGAGGGGTAACTTGATGGTCAAAATACATTATAAGTCCATCCTAGAAGTGGAGTGATGAAGAACTAGGTGGAGGAACTAGCCATCCAAAAGTATAATATAATAATAAAACTCTGCATATGACTACAAATAAATATAGTAGTCTCGGATACATAAGAGTACAATGGCCATGAATAGGCATGATATACAAAAATGTGACATGTGTGGTCATCACCACGTACAATATATAATAGATCAAAATATACATGATGAAGATATACAAAGGATTAATATCTCTATGGAACCTGAAGATATACAATGGATCAAGATCTCCATAATGGCTGAAGATATCTAACATACACTGGAATGAAGTCATGAGAGATGAAACCTCATGAACACTGGCACGATCAAGGGGGTAGCATATATGGGATGCCACCAATATGGAAAGTCTTCTACACAAACCACTACGAGTACATGTCCTACTATGTGAATAGAGTTGTCGATGTTAAACATAGTAGTCCATCGTCAAATTACCGGTCATTGATGCATATCGTTAACAGACGCGAGATCACCCACCGATAATGAAAATGGGAATCAAGGTACTGTTGATGTATATGTAACTTCGGAATGTATTCTTCTATGTATTTCATATATTGTAACCCGATGTTTATTCCGGGATGTTTCTATTATGCATTTGAGTCATGTGGTCATGCCCCGATGTTCCGATCGGGAGGATTATAATGTAAACAAGTCATATCAAGTCATTGGGTAAGTCCCCACTGTTTAGGGGCACTTGAGTTATTATACACTAATTAAGGTGTAGGCTCGAGTAGTAATTATTAGGTTGAGTGCACTTCAAGTCAACGGACTAATATAAATAGAGAGTGTGTGTCTCTCTATTTATCACTTGTGACTTAGCTCTCTTGCTCTCTTAAGTGTGGCGCACTTTTGGAGAAGGAAATTCTTGGCTAGACAGAAGACAGAAGGCTGCTATTGTGAAGGGAGGTCATCTTACTGTTTTGGGTTCACATCTTGTGGTGATACTATCTTAAAGGAAGTTGAGGGGTTTTCTCCATTTATGGTTTCCCCTCCTAAAATCTTTGTGTCTCTTGTCTCTTGTGATGTGCTTATGTGAATGCTGTGCTTGTTATTCTCTCAGTGAAAAGATCTTGTTATAATGCTAGCTTAAATGATGAAAAACTAACAGGTACTAGAGTGCAATCTAACAAGTGTGAATAAACGTGTTGAGGTTGAACACTTATAAGAACCCATTGATCAGGGGACACTGATGTATTCCCAAAACTGTCGATGGCGAGAGAACCTACCACTGATGACTATAAGTCTCAAGGAACTCAAATGACTCTAAACTCCTATCCCATAATAAATGATCTGAATTCGATGGGATGGAATCCACTGGAAGGAGGGAATTAAGGCATCACCCATCAAATAACACGAGGTAATCAGCAACATTGTATAATGTGGAACTACTCGAACAAGATGTGCACGGGCCAGTAATAGTACCAGAAATGGCCGACATGAAAAGTCAAGACAACATAGGAATGGCCGACTTAGGCTTCAACTTCCTTTGAACAAGAGCATAAAGAAAAATGGTGACTAAATGTAGGCAGCATAGACTCGATATACAAAACTAGGACATCTCTGTGACATAGGAGGAATCAACAGAGGCTCCATAGGGATTGGAAGCTTAACCAGTCGGTGCAGATAAACTCAGAAAATCAAGTACAGCTCCTAAAGTCAAAATACTAACCCAACCAATGGATGTGATATCCAGTGCTCTGTTCAAAGGTGACACAACTCGACTGCTGCCAAAGATAACATCTTTTACTGTCCGGCTTTTTGGTTTTTTTATTTTTTTGGACTTTCTTCAGATATTTTGAAAAGATTGAAAAAGAATAAAAGTGCTTTATAGTTACAAGTCTAGGAGGAGACGAGTGTCAAGGAGAAAACAAACTATTTCCAAGCAACGGAACATACCTATGGTCAATTCAAGGAAATATGTGCAGGATAACGACACTCGAGGGAAAGTCCCCTCCCGACAAAAAATGGGGAATCAAGATGCAAAAGATATATAAAAAGGCTCTGCTTGGCTAGACATGAGACATGCTCGGGCTATATGGTTGATAATCAAAGTCAAGGAATCTGGCATAAGGCTCAATAAGGCAAGAAAAACTCATGATAATGCAATTACAACTTGAGATATACAAGGGAGTCTCGGGGAAAAGGCCAACATAAAGGTCAATAGGAGTATGAAGCTCTTGCTCAAAGTCATGACAGTACTATAGAAAGGACTCCCACACCCTAGAGGAGAAATGTTGGCATCGGAACCAAATGCAAACCATGATCTAAATAGGGTAGCCATGTATGGTAAATCTCTACCATTCATAACATGTCACTTCTAAAAGTAGCAAGAAGGTTCCGTGACAAGATGAAATGGGTTCGTACCTAAGGTTAAAATGAAACGGTCATAAAGTTATGAAAAATGAAAATGGATGTGAAACCTAACCTATATGCCAGTTTAGTCATAATACATGCAATAGGCATGAACGGATCAAATCCATGGTCAAACCACACTCAAAATGAATTCCTACAACATCAAATTAGTTCAAACGGTCCAAAAAGGTCCAAAATTATAGAAAGTGGGTAAAAATTTTAAAAATTTTCTATAAATAGTGAAAAATTTAAAAGTTTTCATACCATTTGAAATTTTTACCCAACATAGTGCATTTGAGCTCAGAACTTTAGAAGCAAATTCCAAGAGCATCGTCCAGTGGAATCTCTCCCTGTTTGATCCAGGTAGATTCTCATGCCCTTCTCTTTCATTTTCATGCAAGTTTTTTGAATTTTCATGGTCCATTTTATTTTTTGAGCCATCCCAACATGTGCATTTCGGCCCACGCAGAAATCGGTCCTTTTTCTATGTATAGGGCTCGCCATATGCAGAAAATGCATCGAAAGGCATGTACATACGTGGCTGTTCTGAGAACAATCATGTACAAGGCCGCAAATAAGGTTTTAAAGGGTAAAGATTGATAAAAAAATTTGGTTTTTTTTGTGCAGGATGGTGCTAGAGTGGAGAGAAAGAGAGCATGGTAATGTTGAGGAAGCTGTGCAAGGTGATCTCATGGCCCAACAAGAATTACGGGCATGTGGCTTATACACATTTTGGTGTCTTGGTAGCCTAAGGGCCAAACCAAGAATACTCTAGCTACTGGTGGACTATTGAGATCTAGAATTTGAGACATTTCAGATAGATGGGATGTTGCTCAGCATTGAGGTTGAAAACATATATTTTATCACTGGTTTGTATTGACGAGGAGATATGGTGAACCTCTGATCTCGTGGGCCAGGAGGCGGGCTGACCATAGATGAGTATATAGTTGTATACTACTTTTTAGAGACAGAAAAGGTTGGGAGTCAAATCCTGACAAATTCTATCCACATTCTGGGGCTAAAGGCCATACTTTTGGCACCAGGCAGGATTGCAGGGTTGGCTTCACTCCACCAGGCCTTGTGGGAAATGATGTTCTATGCGGCAGAGTGCATGCAACCTATACTGTATAACTGGAGTATGACACTGTTGAGCAACATGAAACAACAGCTCAATGACTGCAAGATGGGCAGGGTGCGAAACTTTTGGTTTGGTAGTATACTGAGCACATTTTTCTTTGAGTCGGTGCCAGGGCTAAGCCCTAGGGTAGAAATTACTCCACATGGAGTCTGGGATCCAGCCTAGGGACGTTGGATGAATGTCATGCATAGACTGGGCGGAGGTAGGGTGGCTAACCCCTACCCAGCAGAGTTCTTTCCATGGTGGCGAAGACAGATCGTCGCCATAGATGGCTACCCCTATGCAAGGATAGACTTCCGTGGAGACCGAGATATGTCGCTACTATTGAAATATTGTAACTTCAAAGTATATTCTATATGTATCTTTTGTGGTCCCCAATGGTCCTACCAAGAGAACCACTTGTATTATCTTGTACCCCGATGCTTCTAATAAGAAGAACTAATAAGAGTCATGAGGTTGTCCCCTCTAATTGTAAAGGTGGGTCATTAGCACCCCAGTGTGGTTACTTAAGCCTACATGTGTAACTCGATCCTACATGATTAAATTGAGCCTACATGTTGGATGAGTTAATTGAAGTGAACGGGTGAATATAAATAGAGGTGTAGCTCTCCTCATTTAAACACACTCTCTCACTTGTGTAGCGCATTAGTGGAAAAGAGAAGAGTAGCTGGAGAAGGAGGAGGATCAGGCTTTGATCTCCTTGTTGGTTTTACCTTTTATCTTTTTGGCCAATCTATATTGAGGAAGCTTTTGCTGGGTTTTTCCCTTTAGGGTTTTCCCAAGATAAATCTTTGTGTTTCTTTTGTATGGTTGTGCTTGTCTATCTTTCAGTGATCCTGTTTATATGCTTTTGTTATGAATTCAAAATGAAATACTAATGATATAGCTTAGCATATGAAAATTTAACATGGTATCAGAGCCACCCTGAAAGAAGGCATTGTGTAGCTACAAAATATAGGGCTTCTTAATTTTTGGTTCTCTCTCCACAATCGATCAGCAAAAGAAGGCTAGGATAACTCTCCATTGAAGGGCGCATCTTTCTGTCGAAGCAGAATTCGATTCCAAGCATTTTGAGTTTTTAGTGCGGGAAATTAGGGCTTCTTGCAGAAGAAGAATTTTTTAGTGAGCCCCACATAGGATTGATCTCCTCATAAAAAAAGAAGTTTAGAGACCTAGATCAAGAAATTTGGTTGGGTGAAACTCCGGAAAAGTCAAACCCTAGTTTGACCCCGATCTGGAAAACCCCTAAATACTAAAACTGCTAAGTTTTGGTACATTTGCTATATCCTGAGATTGGATAAGGATCAGGAGTTGAAAATTGCAAAGGACAAATATAGCCTCTTGATTTACACTGTGTCCAAAATTCAGCCTCCTATTCTCTATATTCTGGAAGATATGATCCCTCCAAGTTAGGGTTCCAGCCTCTCCCAGAATTCATCCCTAAACAGGACACCTGGGGAGAATTGCTGTACCGTGGGATACAGAGGTCCAAATGGAATTATGGAAGATGTTCCAAAAATATCATGGACTATACTTTCTGTGGTACGAATTTCAGAACATTAAGATGAAAAAGTGACACGTGGCATGCCGTACAACTTCACTATTTGGAATAGTCCTGTAAAAGGTCACCTTGGGAAAATGATTATAAATCCCAATTGGTGAAACCAATTCTGATGAAACCTATGGTTTTGGATCAAGGACATGCAAGGTTAAATTAGTGGAAATTTCAGAAATATAAGAGCATTAATTTATTATATATCATAGAAACAGTAACAGGAATTTCTGCAAAAGAAATTGGAAAACTAGGGCTTCCTGTTCCGGGAGCTTCCCTCCACTGTTTTCAGAAAAGGAGTACATTGGAAAGCTCCATTTAAAGAGATATATCTTTATATCCAATCATATCTAAAATATTCCAAGTTTTTAAAATTATGGTTTCTCTGACAAACCCTAGATCAGCCAGCTCCGGAAGCAGGACAGACACCTCAAATCGGTAAGATCTAATCTTTTGCTATTTGCATTTGAGGTTCTCATTTCAAAGTGATCTATCACATCAGCTTGATGATAATCTTGGTGAAGTTGAAAAATTCCAAGCATGGAAGTATTTGATCTCTCTGAATAAAATGAATTGGACACCTACATGAGTTGAGAGGTTCCAGTTCTAGAGGGAGATGAGCCTCAAATCCTTACACAAGAAGAACTCGATCAAGGCCAAGAAGATCATTGTTGATTCAATCACGGATCAAATTGTACCACAAGTGTCTTCCCTAAAGACACCGAAGATGTTTGATTCCTTGATCAAGCTATTTTAAGATAAGAACATAATTCAGAAGATGGATTTGAGAAAACAGTTGAAGAATGTGAAGATCCAGAATGCAGAACAACTTGAAGCGGTAGAAGAAGAAGTATGCAGAAGTGGTGATAGCCACCTTGAATGGCCTCCCAGGATCATGGGATTCATTCATGTGAATAACGTATACCAGAAGTAAGTGATTACTTTCATCTTGACTAATAATAAGAGAAGAAGAAGATGGGAGCAATTGAAGATCAAGCTCTCACCATTCAAAGAAGATCCCTCAAGCGATGAGGAATATGAAAAACTCAATTCTTGAAGAACCTCTTATTCATCTTATCATTTGGATAAGAAATGATGATTTCATGAATGAAGAAGATGATAAAGCAGAATGATCAAGATGGAGTCTACCCATGAAACAAATAAAAGATAAGTATTCAATTACCATTTCACGATATTGTTTTCTTATACATTTGATTGTATTCAATTGATGTGTTATGCATGATAGATTGTTTACATTAATACTACTAATATGCATGTGATGGGTAAATAGCTCATGGCGCTATACAACTCTCCAGTGCTACTTATCAAACCTCTTTGCTGACATATTGGTTTAGTGCATAATCTCAATGATGTCTAGGCATGGATGAATGTTGTATTGGCTAAATAGTTGCATGATGCATAACAATTTTTCGTTATGAATATGTTTTATGAAATAGTTCTAACCATGCAACTAGTGCATTTGAATTGTAGGAAAGGTCTTGTACAACCTCCTACAAGAAAAGAAGGACGAGACTTGTTCCGAAGAACAAGTGATGACAATTCAATAAACATGAATCTGAAGCTCCCAGGGTCAGAGACACCATGATGGAAGAAAGAGCTTCAGAGAGTGGTAGATCCACCTCAAAGGATGAAGACCACCATGGGTATGAGAGATAACTCAAGATGAAGAAAAGAATTCTATGAAAGAAACTATGATCAAATAATAATAGTTGATCATGGGGAATGATGTATACGATATGATTTCGAGACATAAAGGGAAGTACATAGTATCCTCCATATGGATCTACAAGAACAAGTGTACAAAGAAAGGTTCATGATTTGCCTCAGAAAGAATAGACTATGACATGACATACTCTATTGACCAGTATATATCAAGCATAGAACCATCTGTACAAAATGAAGAAGGAAGATAATACTCCACTTCAGGGGGAGTGACTATAGAAGATATCTGAGTTCGACACAGTATGACATAATGGACAGCTTCTTGATGGATCGAGACTTTACCAAGAGTAAAGTGGGTTCCAACCTTCAAATTTGAATGCAGAAGACTAGGATATGTTGATGATCTGACAAGACAAACTCATGGAAGATTTTATGATGAAAGAATACTAGAATGATGTATGGGATATAGTTCCCAAACCAGAAGAAAAGAGTATTGTATCCTCCAAATGGATATACAAAATAGAGCATGCAGCTGACGGAAGCATCGAGAAGTATAAATCAAGATTTGTGGCCAGAGGTTTCTTTCAGAAAGAGGGAATTAATTTTCAAGAGACACTTACTCCAGGAAGCAAGGTACACTTCCTTCAGAACTATCATGGTAGTTTCTTCCATGGTTAAGTAAAGACAAGACTTCCTTAATGGTATGATTGAGAAATATTTTTACATCGAATAATCATGAGGATTTGAAGTTGAATCCAGATGGAATCACGTATGCAAGTTGAAGAAGGCCCTCTATGGCCTGAAGCAAGCTCCCAGAGCTTGGTATGGAAGAATAGATAGTTTGTTGTCAAGCATGGGATTTACCAAGAGTAAAGCTGGTCCTAACCTTTATCTCAAGGTTGTAGAAGATGAACTTGTCATCCTGTTATTATATGTGGATGACTTATCCTTGACAGGAAATGAGAAACAGGTCATGGAAAGAAAGAAGAAACTAGCAGAAGAATTTGAGATGAAAGACCTTGGGTTAATGCATTATTTCCTAGGTTTGGAAGTATGGCAAAGTTCAGAAGAAATCTTTCTCAACTAGGGAAAGTATGCATTAGAGATATTGGAGAGATTCAATATGTTGGAATGCAAAGTCATGGCCACACCCATGGATTCCAACCTGAAGCTGTTAGCTGATGACTCATCAGAGTTACTGGATATGACTCATTATAGATAAATCATTGGGTCATTGATGTACTTAACAAATACCAGACCAGACATTTGTTTTGCTGTGAACACCTTAAGTCAATATCTTGTTCAACCAAGACGGGTTCACTTAGTAACTGCAAAACATGTGATGAGATATCTAAAAGGGACTATAGACTTTGGTTTATATTATGATGATAGACATGAGTATAGATTGTATGGCTACACAGATGTAGATTGGGCTAGAAAAGCACATTAGGTAGATGCTTTTGGGGTCTGCTATGAGTTCATGGTTTAGCAGGAAACAGTCCAATGTTTCTCGTAGCATGGCTGAAGCAAGATACATAGTAGATTGCTCTGCTAAGTTGTGAAGCCATATGGCTTCGAAAGCTGATATCAGGTCTCTTTGAACTGAAGATGGATACTACAATGATTCCATACGATAACCATAGTTGTGATGATAGAGAACCCTGTGTTCTGTCGTAACACATAGAAATCTGGTATTTCTACATACGAGATAAGATGTAGATGATGATGTTTAAGTATTCCCATACTGAAGATATAGATGATGTTTCAGTATTTACATACTGTAGATGCATATGATGGTGATTCCATATTTCTATACTGAATATAGAGATAATGATGCTTTCAGTATTTCTATACTGAATATATAGATGATGATGCTTTCAGTATTCACATACTGGAGATACAGATGGTGATAGTTCATTATTCACATACTGAAGATGTAGATGATGATGGTTTGGTTGCTGATGTGCTAACGAAGCCTCTGTCTCTAGTAAAGTTTGAACACTTTCGAGAAGAGCTTGGTGAGGTTCGGAAGAACCTTCCTCGAAAGGGTGAGTAGTGATGTTGCAGTGGGATTGTATCATCCCTGGGAATCTGCCCTAAAGTGATCCAGTGACCTCGGTCCTCGAGAATGAAGAGGGATTGTATCATCCTGGGACATCTGTCCAAAAGTGATCTAGTGACCTCAATCCTTGAGAATGAAGAGGGATTGTATCATCCTAGGACATCTGTCCAAAATAGATCTGGTGACTTTGGTCTTCGTGAATGTGGTGGGATTGCATCATCCTTGAACTTCGGTTCAAAATGTATCCGGAGGTCTCGGCCCCTGTGAATGTGGTAGGATTGCATCATCCCTAAAATTCGGTTCAAAATGTATCTGGAGGTCTTGGCCCCCGTGAAAGTGGTGGATTGCATCATCCTTGAACCTCGGTTCAAAATGTATCCGGAGGTCTTGGCCCCCATGAAAGTGGTGGATTGCATCATCCCTGAACCTCGCTTCAAAATGTATCTGGAGGTCTTGGCCCCCGTGAAAGTGGTAGGATTGCATCATCCCTAAACCTCAGTTCAAAATGTATCCAGAGATCTCGGTCCCTGTGAATGTGGTAGGATTGTATCATCCTTGAACTTCGGTTCAGAACAGATCCGGTGACTTCAGTAGTCGAGAACGTGTGGTGATCCCATAATTCCTAGAGGAAGGATTGTATGAGTTCCACATATGTGTTGATCCCATAATTCTGAAAGGAAGGATCATTAGTAACTCCATAAAGACCTAAATCCTATAATTCCGAAAGGAAGGATCATTGAATTGATCTCGAATTCCAATAGGAAGGATTGTCTGAGTTCCACAGATGTGTTGATCCCGTAATTCCAATAGGAAGGATTGTCTGAGTTCCACAAATGTGTTGATCCCATAATTCCGAAAGGAAGGATTGTTAGTAACTCTGTAAAGACCTAAATCCCATAATTCCAAAAGGAAGGATCGTTAGTAACTCTGTAAAGACCTAAATCCTGTAATTCTGAAAGGAAGGATCGTTGGTAGCTCCGTAAAGACTTGATCCCGCAATTCCAACAGGAAGGATTGTCTGAGTTCCACAGATGTGTTGATATCATAATTCCAATAGGAAGGATTATTTGAGTTCCACAAATGTGTTGATCCCGTAATTCTGAATGGAAGGATCTTTAGCAACTCCATAAAGACCTAAATCCCGTAATTCCGAAAGGAAGGATCGTTAGTAGCTCCGTAAAGACTTGATCCCGTAATTCCGAAAGGAAGGATCGTCTGAGCTCCACAGATGTGTTGATCCCGTAATTCCGAAAGGAAGGATCGTTAGTAACTTTGTAAAGACCTAAATCCCATAATTTCGATAGGAAGGATTGTCTGAGTACCACAGACATGTTGATCCTGTAATTCCGAAAGGAAGGATCATGTTGATGTTTTGATGATGATGATGTTGATGTTTTGATGATGTTGATGTTTTGGTGTTGATGATATTTTCATGATGATGTTTCTGATCAAAAGATCAGACTATGATGATGATGTTGTTGCTGATCGAAAGGCCAAAGTGCTGAAGATGATGTTGCTGATTGAAAGTCCAAAGTGCTGAAGATGATGTCGCTAATCGAAAGGTCAAAGTGCTAAAGATGATGTTGCTGATTGAAAGGTCAAAGTGCTGAAGATGATGTTGCTGATCGAAAGGTCAAAGCGCTGAAGATGATGTTGCTGATCGAAAGGTTAAAGTGTTGAAGATGATGTTGCTGATCGAAAGGTCAAAGTGCTGAAGATGATGTTGTTGATCGAAAGGTCAAAGTGCTGAAGATGTTGTTGATCGAAGCAGTCAAAGTATTAATGATGATGAAGACTACATAATGTTGAAAATCTTCCAATGATTTATAGATGTATTACCCTGATGATGTTGATGATGTCCTCTATATCTCTCCTACTATTGTTGTTGTTGATGTTATTATAGAATACCCTTCTCGTTAAGGGGGAGTGTTGAAATATTGTAACTTTGAAGAATATTCTGTATGTATCTTTTGTGGTTCCCGATGGTCCTACTAGGAGAACCACTTGTATTATCTTGTACCTCAATGCTTCTAATCGGAAGAACTAATAAGAGTCATGAGGTTGTCCCCTCTAATTGTAAAGGTGGGTCATTAGCACCCCAGTGTGGTTACTTGAGCCTACATGTGTAACTTGAGCCTACATGATTAACTCGAGCCTACATGTCAAATGAGTTAATTGAAGTGAACGGATGAATATAAATAGAGGTGTATCTCTCCTCATTTAAACACACACTCTCACTTGTGTAGCGCATTAGTGGAGAAGAGAAGAGTAGCTGGAGAAGGAGGAGGATCAGGCTTTGATCTCCTTGTTGGTTTTACCTTTTATCTTTTTTGGGCATCTATATTGAGGAAGCTTTTGCTGGGTTTTTCCCTTTAGGGTTTTCCCAGGATAAATCTTTGTGTTCCTTTTGTATGGTTGTGCTTGTCTATATTTCAGTGATCCTGTTTATATGCTTTTGTTATGAATTCGAAATGAAATACTAATGATCTAGCTTAGCATATGAAAATTTCACAGCTACCACTAGGAGCATCTTATGGTGACATAGGTAAATAATCCCAAACCCAAATTTTAAGTTTTGAATTTTTTTTTTGTGTGTGTTTTTTGATATATTGACTCAGAAGACATGTTTTTGGTGTGACGACACATAGTGATAATCTGTCATGTATATGTAGATGTAGGAAAACGACAGCCATAATTTTTCCCTCGTCATCGATGGAGGGGAAGAGGAGATGATATCATGGGTGTGGATGCAAAGTGGATGCTCCAAAGCATCCACACGAACTTTGTCCGCTTGACACACAGGGTACCCATGGCGCAAGTCGAGGACTTTCCTGAGGCCATGCAGCGCTAGGTGGTTGGTGTACCATGAGCATGGGTTCAACTATTTCAACGGCTAGCTAGAGCCATAGTGCTCTATCATGATTAGAACCCACCTCCACCTCAGGCTTAGAGACCTGGGTGTATACATTTTTGTATGACTGTGTATTATATTATGGTGGCTCAGAATCCCCAATTTTGTATATGACACTTATGTATTATGACGTCACTTTTTGGATTTTAATGAAAAAATTTTATGATGATCGATTTTATTTATATTTAGATGTGTGTAAAATGTTTATTTGAGATATGCTTATGGTCTATGAAACAAATTCTAATCTAACACATAGTTAGCATATGAGTTAGCAACTTGATTAAAAATTATTGGAACATGAATGTATGTTATATTCTCATATTTTCATTCTAGCAATATAACACATAAGAATATTCATAATAATGTCAGATCCCTAATGTGATACAATCCATTAAGTTATGAAACCACTAACTGCGAATCAAGACATACCTCAAGAGAATGAACACCATGTGCAATGGCATCACACAATAACTCAATGACGACACTATATTTAGCAACATTGTTTGAACAAGGCTGTAAAGACGGAAGACTCCATCGACATCTTCCATAATAAATGAAAGCTAATAAAAAAACCCAATCACCACAAAAAAACCTAACTATGCAATGCACAACTGTACAATAATATACAAAAATCAGCCCTGGATGAAGATCATGCATAGTATTTTTTGAGATAGATCCCATTTCTAGGCTCCACCAAGGATATCCCTTCATAATCAACCAACTCATAGGAACCTTTCTCTAAGACTCGTTTAACCATGTAAGGACCATGCCACATGGGATTAAATTTACCTTCCCCTAAGGGCTCCTTAGCTTGATCCCACAAAAGGACCAAGTCACCTTCATTAAACCTGCTTGGACAGACAAACTTGTCATATTGGACCTTGATGTGACACTTGTTAACCTCTAGAGCCACTAAGGCATCTCAGCGCTGCTCTAAGTTGACCAAACGCTCTTCTAATGCGGAAGTGTCAGGTAAAATCTTTATAGCTATCTTCAAAGAAGGGATTTCGCATTCAACCGGAAAAACTAACTCCACCCCATGCACAAACTGATATGGAGAGAAACCAGTGGAAGTCTTAATCGTGGTTCTATAGGCCCACAAAGCAAGATATAACATGATATGCCAATTAGTCTTGCTTTGTGTGATGGTTCATTGGAGAGTAGACTTAAGTGATTTGTTCACTGCTTCAAATTGTCCATTTTCCTAAGGGTAATAAGAAGAGGAGTGCTCTTGGTTATATCCTAACTTGGAATCCAACTCTGCCATCATTTTATTCTGAAAGTGGCTTCCATGGTCAGTGACAAGCTCTTTTCGAATGCCACACCGAGCGATAATCTGGTTGAAAACAAAATGTTCAGCTATCTCACCATCGTATTTAACTGTGGGCATAGCCTCTTCCCATTTCATGAATTAATCTACAGCCACAATAATGTGATGATGCCCCCTAGCTGAAGCTGGGTTCCAATCCATAAAATCAAGCCCCCACTTGGTGAAGGGACCGGAAGTGACAATAGGATGTAACAAGGCTGGACACAAGCGCATATTGCATGCAAACACCTGGCAAGGGTGGCACTTCTTGACCGCATTAACGCAATCTTTGAACATGGATGGCCAAAAATAGCCCGCTCTCAAGATTTTTTGGGCTGTAGAAATCCCAGATAAATGACCACCACACGCCCCTCCGCGGCAATCATTCAACACAACCTCAGCCTCATCATGGGTTAAATAATGACACAAAATGGAATCTACCCCATGACGATACAAAGTGTTATCCATTATAAGGTAGTTCTTAGCTACATGATGTAATCGTCATCGCCCATCCCATGAAAGGTGAGTGGGGACCTTTAATGTTTGAAAATATACATCGATATCCATGTACCAAGGGTCCACAGTTGAGATGAGGAAAATATTCTCATCAACAAAAGTATCCTCATAAACCTCCTCCTCCTCCAAACTTGGAAAATCGGATATAATCTCCGTAAAGATCAATGGTTTCTTCTATTTCGCCGAAACAAACTCAAGATCAAACTCTTGCAAAATGACAATCCATTTATTGTATTTTCCCCCAATCATCATGAGGACAAACTGAAATGGATTGATATGAGCTACAACCAAGGTTTGGTGAAGGAGAATGTAATGTCTCAAACGCTGAACCGCATGAACGGTAGCCAATTCTATCTTCTCCACATGGGAATAGCAAAGTTCTGCGTCTATGAGGTTTCAGCTCAAATAATATATGACATGCTCATGGAGCTCCTCATCCTCCCGAACCAAAAGCATACCAACCGTCTCCATGGATGTGACCACATAAATTAAGAAATCACGGCTATAGTCGGGTGGACTAAGCACGGGGGTCATTTCTAAGGCTTGTTTAAGAGCATCAAAGGAATCCTGGGCTCACTCATCCCAGTAAAAAGGGGTGTCCTTCTTCAAAATACACATAAAGCCTTTAGTCAAGTTGGAAAAATTAACCATGAATCTTCGCAAGAAGTTCACCATGCCTTGCAAAAACTGAAGGTGTCTAATATTGCGCGGGGGATATAACTGAAGTATTGCCTCAACCTTTAAGGGATCGACTCTTATACCCTCCTTGGATACGATGAATCCTAGAAAGCGACCAACAGTCACGCAAAAGATGCACTTATGAGGATTTAAATGAACCTTGTAATGATGCCATCTTCCGAACACTAATCTCAAATGATATGGATGACACACTCTTAAACGAGAGTGAGCAGTGAGATCATCCAAATATACTTCTATAATCTTTTAAGATCGTGAAATATTAAGGTCATGGCCCAATAAAATGTAGCTTCATCGTTCTTAAGGCCGAAGGACATCTTCCGATATGCAAAAGTACCCCAAAGACAAATAAATGCAGTCTTATGTTGATCCTAGGGTTTGATCTGAATTTAATTATATCCGAAAAAACCATCCATAAAGGAAAATACCTCACTTCCCACACACTCATCCAAAATATGATCAATAAATGGTGTGGGGAAATTATTGTTAGGACAAGCATGATTTAAGTCACAGAAATCAGTGCATATATGGATCGCTCCTTGCTTCTTATTCATCGGAACAGGATCTGAAACCCACTGCATCAAGGGAACGAGATAGATAAAACCAGCTTTAAATAGTTTCTCTATCTCAGCCTTAATGGCGGGTGATTTTCTAGGATTCATCGCACGCAAATGTTGTCGAACTGGTTTTTCATCCAGATACATTTTGATCTCATGTTCGAAAATACGAGGGTCGATGCCTAGAATTTCTTTGTATGACCAGGTGAAAATGTCACGAAACTATTTAAACAACTCAGTATACTCCTTGATATCATCAGGGGAACAACTTGCACCAATATAGACATTCTCAACCTTGCTAGGATCATGAGAAATATTGATAGGAGTGGTTGGTGATAAATTAGCCATGTTTCCATCAGACATCTGACCAGGAGAGCTTAATGGAACCATGAAGATACCAATATTCTCGCTAAGAATCTCCCTAAATTCATCACACTCCATACGATCAAGCTTAGGAAGAAAATATGATCGATGATGCAACTCTTCCCAAGGTTTCTCAACCCCAGACATGGCCTCAAGAATAGCTTCATCCGATGGAAAAACATCATCAACGTAATCATGTGAGTGAGATGACTCTATTTCCCATGCAGGAAACACATATGGGTCCTCCTCCTCTGTCTGTGAAGAGGAAGGACTAGGCTCTAGAACCTGATCAAGATTCACTTGATACGCCACCATTGTTGCAGGAAATGGCACGTCCGTCTCAACGGGCACACTTGAAGTACTCGGTGAATGAAGAATCCAAGGATATTCCATATGGGTAGTTTGAAAAGACAACGAATTCAACGAGGATGAAGCCCCACCAAAACTAGACCCAATCATAAGAACGAGCACAATAAAACAAAAGGTTCCCATAAGAGAATGATACATACCTACGCTCACACTCCCAATTGCCGTCTGAGAATGATCGATAATCGGGATATAAGCTCTCAATGATGCATTGAAAATCGGATTATGGAATGAATTCTGATCAATCATAACAATCTTCCCATTAAACGGAAAGCATATCACTCGAAATAGGGAAGAAGCTACGGCTTGCATACTATACATCCAATTCCTACCCAATAAAATATTGTAGTCAAGGGATGCATCAACCACCTCGATCTCGACCGTGACAGTCTTCCCTCCCAATTGGACCTCTAGAGAAGGAAGAATCCTATGCAACCGAAATGATCTACCATCGAAATCTGTCAACATAGTAGTGGATTGAGATAACTTGGGAGAACCCAAACCCTTCCAACATGACAAAGACATTACGGAAGCAACAATGCCTTCATCAATGATAGTACGCTTGACGGTGTTGTTAAGACACTACATGAATCCAAACAGACACGTATTAAGGAAAGCGAGGCTATACTCCCATGGTTTCAAATTTGATCATAGTAGAAGATTTATCATCACTAACCACAAGAGAAGACAACAAGGCTTTCCTCTACAGAGGACAAGTCTGAAGCACTTCTAACACGGACATCGCACAAGGAGTCTAGCCCAAATCCTTGACAACTAAATAGTTTGGGGTGGCTCAGGCATTAGTATTGTGCCCCGAACACTTTAAGAATCCCTTAATAATGTGAGGTGGAGCTTCAGGTTTATCCGTAGGCTTTTCGATTCACAAAGGGCTCTCAGGAGGGGAAGGTTCTTTCCCAAGGTCCGGTTGTTACGAACCATAATCTTTCGTATGAGTCACAACCTTAGCAGAATGCACCATGTTGATGCAACCATGACCACTAGCGGCCTTCGGTGGGTTTTAATTTCCACCTGATGCACAACCAGGATCAATGGTCCTTGAGTTTATATTTTGGTTGTTGGGTAAAGGATTAGTTAACACAGTTGGGCTTTGTGCTATGAAACTTGAGGCATCTTCCATACAAGGGCACAAGTGAGTGAGATGGTCTTCCTTACACAACTTGCAAGGAAACTTCACCTTACGTTTAGACTACTTTCTCCCCCCAGCATTAGTGTTATTGTCATTATTATTAGCATTTTTTTTCTTGATCCCACCCTTACGATTATTTTTTCTTTTTTTCTTATTCCTTCCAGGCTACTGGTTGCCTTTTGGGTTTGACAATTGCACGTAAAGTACATTCACCGATTGGGTAGGTTGAGACAAAGTCGTAGCTTGTCTCGACGCAAACTGGTTAATTGACAATTGGCTCACTTGTTTCACAACCGAGTCCACAGGTTTGGTACTTGTATAGCCCACAATACCATCGGCATGTGGCCCAGGCTTGACCGTGGGGTCAAAATTGGACATAGGAGCATTAGGTCTAATCTCATATAAAAGTTCAGATTGAGCATTGATCAAATACAACTCTTGTGCCCTAAAAATAGCTTGTTCCTTGTTTTGAACTCCGCATGTAGAAACATCCTTCGTTGTGTAAGGTAATAATGATTTGAGGAACCACTCAAGAAGAAACGATGGTGGTATAAAAGATTTGATTAACCATTTTCATCTACGCCACTCTTGAATATGATATGAGATGTGTGTGGCTTTATCTTTTCGAAAGGTTGACAAGAGTTTGGTACCGACATCGTAACGTATGGGTAACTGGAAATGATTAAGGAAAGTCAATGCAAGATCATCAAATGTAGCATAAACCCCCCCGATAACTCTATATACTATTTCACTGCAGGACCTGTTAGGGTCCATTGAAATAGCCTCAAACGAATGGAATCATTATGTAAGGAATTGGAAGAGCACCAAAGGTGGAAAGTGGTGACATGCTCACTAGGATCTTCACCAGCCTTACCTTAAAACTTGGGAATGTATGAAGGAAACTTGTTAGGGATAGTCAACCATGCCAGGTTATGAGACACAGGATCGTTCATCAATCTCGACAAGTTAGGTAAGTTCAAAGTTGCAAGGAAAGGGAGCCTAGGTTGAGCCAGTCGATGCCATGCTCCCTGGTATTTTTTATTCATGTAAGGTTGATTGCTATAAATACCATGGCCTTGGCCATGATAACCTCCTCCCATTTGACCCATGTAGGGTTTCATGGAAGCATTATGATATGGGGTACCTTGATTGTGAGGCGCTACAAAGCCATAATTAGAAGAGTAAGAGGGTTGTTGATACTCGTACCCATAGGGTTGATAGTTTTGTCCATAGTGCGTTCCATGAGAATGTCCATGAGAAGCTCCATAAGGTGTTCCATGGGATGTACCATGAGAATGTCCATAGTTATGGGTATGGGAAGCTCCATAAGCTAGAACATGAGATGATCCAGAAATAGGTACATGACCTACTGACACAACAAGAGGTACTTGACTTTGAGATACTACCGTGTGAGAAGTCACAGAATGAACATGGATACTAGCAACATTCTGGCCTGAAGGCCCACATGTACTAGGGGGAGGATGTGACATTAAAAGCGCATTCTAAGGAACAGTGTTTGAAGACAAAGGGACATGTGAAGGAATGTAGGTGGTGCTCCCAATGTTCACTCGTATCGATTTTGGTATCTGCATAGGATTACTAACACTAGGTCTAGGATGAACATGTGAAGTTTCCTCCACCATGATAGGGATGGAGGGTGCAATGTGACTAGTGCCCCCAAATCTCTCCGCATGGAAAGGGATGGGAGTGCCCCCAGGCGTAGTGCTAGGATCAAATTCTGACTTAGGATGATGTGCCAGATCGGGTGCATGGATATCAGACATGTCATATCTAACATGACTAGTGCTTATGGGTTCATGGTGAGTCTCATGGCCTAGAAACCAATACCGACGACCTGTGAATGAGGGATCATAACTAGATCGTGAAGGTTGTTTGTGTGAAGCATCATATGTGCTAGTAGGATTTTCCTCCCCAACCTCGTGAGGTGGAGAAGACATCTCTAGAATCTCATCCTCATGATCTCCCATGGTGTGTGAATCAAAGTGAGAAGTAGTCTACCCAGACTGTCTAGTTATCTCTCCCAAAGGAAGAGGAGACATGGTAGGCGTAAGTCCTACTAAACGACGGGAGCGGTGGGGTACTACTCCCAAATCCATAATGACTCAAAAAACAAAAAGACTCGATCTAATTATGCAAACCCTAGGAAAACTAGCGTGCAGAGAGCATACACCTATACAATGTAAATCCAAATCACAAGCAAACAAGGGTAAGATATGTGAGCTCCTAAATGAAGTAGTTATGTATCTCCTAGGATAGGATTGAGACTCCCATACACAACAAGCAGAGGTTCGTAACCAATTATAGTGGCCCTCAGCTTCAATGCATATAGCGACTATGCTATCCGAACCCTACCTGGCCAGGACACCTGTATAATAACCTCTACAAATACCCCCTCGATAACCTAGGTAAGGAAACTAAGGTCAACTCTATATAATTAATGCTTAGGTGAATAGTTGCAGGAGGGATTGAGCATATGGGTAGGGTAACAAAGCATGAAGCCTGAAAGCACAACTAGTACCCCAGGGGTGCACTAGCCAATACCTCAAAGGCCCCCAGATATGAATACAATCTTGGAAATATCTCCAGTGCTAATCAGTCACAACTAGGGGCATCCCAATCATGACTGCTCACACTGCCTCATTCTTAAATCCCTTGTAAGGGGAGGATCCTAAGAAACACTAATTATATAAAGGATTTCACACTCTCACCTGGATAGACACCTAATTGTTTTGTTCAGTGGTCCTTGAGAATTAATTGATAATGAACTATTCCAAGACCCTAAAACCTAGTCTTGTTGGTGCACCCTAAAAAAGAAAAGAGTGTAATTCATTTTATTATGCATTGATTTTAATTGGCTTTATTACTCAAGGGGTAAATGGTTGTGCAACTAATGATTTTAGGACACAACAAGAAGTAAAATGCACACCTAACAATCAATGCCAATGCACTGTGTCGAATGAAAAATAGGGTATGCTACTACGTGAAGTGAAAATTTTTTGTTTCAAATGTATATGCAATAATTTCCTATATGAAAATCTGACTAATATTCACCAAGCAAACCTAATGCAATTACCATGCTAGTGCAAAATGCAAACAATGCAAAGAGAAAAATGTTTTTGTATTTTTTAATTAAATGAGATAAAAAGAAAAAATATGACTCTACAACCCTCATAATGTGCAAGCACTCACACACAACACCCAAGCAAAGCACCAAGGTAAAAAAGACCTAATGCACTAATCCCAAAACAAAAAGTAGAAAATGACATGACAAGAACATTTTCAAAAATCAAATCAAAAAGAGTCTCTGGTCAGAAATAGAGGGGAGATACAGACTCCAGAAGCATCAAAGAATACTTAGCAATCATCCAAACTCACCAAGCAACACTTAATATTCCCAAACAAGCAAAAAATCAGGGCATACTTGACTGTTCTTAGTAAACCTGCATACATACGTGACTATTCTAGGAAAACCTGCGAGTACACGCGACTGTGACAGCAAAACCCGCGTAGAGGAAGAAAAAGAGAGAAAAAGAAGGTAAAAGGACAAGCTGAGACAAAATTTACTCCTACAGGACACTACTGGGAAATCATGCCCCTAGACCCGACTCAGAAATAGAGAAATCAGAGCAGTTCAAGTACATTGAATGTCGAAAAACCTGCAAAGAAAAATAACTAGGAACCTCCAAGCAGAGTCGCCAATTCTGTTACGGAGAAAAATGCCTATGGCTTGGGGTGTACCACAACAAATTGAGAAACCACAAAAATCAATCCATTCCCAATATGTTAGAGAAATACAACATCTAACACTAAATGATCTAGAAACATACCTTATTCCAGACGGTTGATGTAGATCCCTGTTGAGCTTTTTCCAATCCCGCTTGTGTTACCAATTTACTCTCAACAATAGTAAACAAGACAAGCATTCTATCTAATATAGTGTTAGGCATACTATAGCATATATAATCAACAATGCATAAGAAATTAAAAGCATCCATTGATTCAATAATCATTTAAATGCGCATTCTTAGACAGTAAAAGATATTTCTCGTAATCAAATCAGAGATTACACAAGTGACAACCTCTATTGGCACATCTATGAACTGGAGAAACCGAGTCCTCCACTTGGGCCTCCGCCATCTCAATCCACCATCTCTTGATATCAATCTCACAAACAAAGGAAAGCTTTGGAAGAACACCAAGTTCTCCAAGGGACACAGGGATGTAGACTCAAGTATAATCAAGCTACGACAACAATGGACTATAGTATTCTTGCTCTTCAATTCCTCCTCTTAAATGTATCCAAAGGGTTCTTTATATAGTGCTTCAATGGGGTAATGGAAGGTCAAATCTAAACGATCTTGAGGAATATGGAAGGCCAAGAGACAAGTGACTTGGATCCACATCAAGGAAAACTCCAAAAATATTTGGCCTTTTGCACACATCTCGATGTACACGGGTTTAAGGTTAATATCCACGTATATAGGCGAGAAAGGGATTAAAAGTCACGTACAACAAATAATGAGTGTTTTAAGGGATGGTATTGGAAACATCAAAGGTACAAAAATAGTCCATGGGTTCCGAAGAGTCTGTAGAGGGACAGGGAAGGCCATAAAAGTGTGATCAACCATGTGTGGTAAAATCGGTTGTAACAACAGCCTTTAAATTGATTTTTTTTAATTCATTTTCTACGTTTTGTCTCTCTATCGACAAAAGTACCGTCCCTATAATAACACAAATATGGCCAAAAATTTCCAATTTTTTTTTTGTTTCCACGCAAAACTTGGATCATTTGTGACAAACGTTTGTCCCTCTATCGATGAATTCTGGAATTTGAACAGAAATTTCTTCCACGAAAAATCGTGAAAACTAATCTCTAGCGACGAAATCTGCATGTTGAACGGTAATTATTCCACGAAACAGTGTCGCTATAGAGATGTTATTCATGGAAAGCAACTTGGGGTTTCAACGGTTTTGTAATACCGCGACAAAAGTGCGTCGATATTGAGACGAAACCTGGAGGTTTAAAAAAATAAAAAACCATGGAAAGGCACATTCCTTTCCATGGTTTTGGATCTTCAATAAGTGCTTCTGATTGATGTGGAGTCTCATGGACCTTTTAGTTATGTTTAGACTAGATTTAATCAACGGTACAAAGTAGATTTCCAGAAGGTAATTTCGAGCCACAAACTGAGGCAAACCTACCATGTGATTTGATGTTTTAGGGATGAGTTTAATACATGTAAATGAGGGAAATTTTCAGATCTTATAAAACAAAAAATGAAAGATGAATTAATATTTAAAATGGAATAAAAGCTGTGATTAGTGCCTAACAAATCCAATTTAGGAAGATGGGGTCAATTGAGGATCTCATGGAGGCCTCAGTGATTAAATGGTTCAAACCCAATCTGCTCCTTAATAACTAGATCCACTTCAGAAATATTCAATAGGAAAATCCTAAGCTAGATATTAGATATTAGTCAAACAAGAGCCATGAGGTGGCAATGTCGCCGCAATTCCTAAAAATTATTACTATAAGACAAATGGTATAGATGGCAATAAACCTCTGTTTCAACCCCAACAAAGCTTCCCATGCCAAACCAAGAAATCTATCATAATACACTTGTAATATAACTACAAATGGTAGCTTCAAAGATGGAGGATAAAGGATCATTTGCTCTTACTAGGTTTTAAAACTCAAGACTCCTCTTCCCCATCAGAAGGTTGGAAGAATCTTGGACAACAGGAAAATCACCTCCATTTCCACCCAAAAAGGGCTTCTCGTGCAATATTTTGGTTTGGTCGAAAATAAACAGGAAAAAAAACTTCCAAGATTTTGGTAGAAAATGAAAAATAAAACACAATTTTGAATAGTAATTTAAAGAAACGATGAAGAAATGCAGCGAAAATATGAAAATAAATAGTTCTAAAAGAGGGAAAGTGGTTAAAAAATAGAGGTGGGCAATGCATAGAGAGAACATAAGAGTGATAAAAGCAGGGAATGGTACAATAAGAACACAACAAAGACAGTTAAGTATGATATTCTTATGTTTCTATACAAACATTGGATAGGAAGCATGATGAAGAGGCTAGAAATGAAAATAGCAAAGTTATATTATACGACAGGTACACGCAAGTCATATAAAATATTAATTCCTAGGGAGAATGTAGGCAATGCAATAACCCTTACCTTATCAATCGCATTTTTCCAGGTCCCTTGGCCCATACCGCTTGCAAAGAGTTTTCCTAATAAACAGAAAACCATTGTGTTGGCTGGAAATTAAATTTATAAATTAAATAAATAATTCATTCCTAGACCTATACACAATTGGTCATTTTGCTAGGCATGGAAAATATCAAAATACTCTATGAAATAAAAAAATGGGCATACAATTAAATCAACTAATGTTGTCTGGAAAGTGTGTTCTTGGGGTAATTCTATCAAGAGATGTGGTTGTGGAGTTACATTCCACATGTCCTGCGAAGGAAATCAACAATCAATCTATCCAGCACACATTTTCCACCAGAATATCAACTCGCATTTAAATGCTATATTACAATACCTTTGCCTCACTGATGTGGAAACTTGTGTTTGTATTCGACAAGATTTCTTTAACCATTGTATTAAAACGAAAAAAATGCACAAATTTTAAAGTTTAAGACAACAATATATTAAATACACATATAAATATTTTTTTACTGGAAATGTGTGGACACTGTTAATACCACCATCCTGTCAAACAATATAAAACAAAAAATAGAGGAAAGAGTCATGTTGTCTTACTATATGAATAAAATGTCACTAAATACTTCGGATAAATCTTTGTTATCTATGAAATGTTAACTTTCCAGTAAATAATATCCCACACGAATGGGCTCATTGGCGGTTCAGTTGTTATGAAGTCACTTGTTGTAAATTGGAGATCACAAGATCAAATCCCACCTGGGTTTACCTATGTCCCATGTATTGCGAAGGGTGTGGGGAACCTAGGGGTATAGTGGTAGCGGGAATGGGACTCCAGTTTCCGATTCCCCTAGTTACTAAAAAATAAAAAATAAAAAAAACTTTCCAGTAAATAATATTTAAATATGGACATATTTTTTCTAACAAAATGCACTTTGAGGAGCTCATGGAATGCTTTTGTACCGCATGGAATTCAAAAAAAATGTATTAACCTTGTGAGAATCGGGGAGGAACCTGCAGAGCTACGAGCATGGGCTTGTTGTGAGAATCATTGCGTATGATGTTTCCGTCATTATTCGTTCTCCCATTGCATCTTCCACATAGACTTGGGGACCACAGTGGATCTTTCTTGGCCCCTTTTCTATTATATATTTCTCAACTTTTCTCCTAACAGTCCTTACAAACTCAACAACCAACATCTTTTCAACGACATCCTCCAACTGTAGAGTCAAATTCAAACCATTAAGAAGCAAAACCCTAAACATGAATTTGTTCTCCTCAGGTTTAGACTTGGGTTTCTTCTTAGGAAGAACTCCAAGGTAGACCTCATTGTTGCTTCTTTTCCTCTTGGTAGAATATTCTACCATCTTGGACACAAGAAATGGCAAACTGCAGAGGCAAAATTGTGTTATTCTATCACAACTCTTGCCTACACTTAGAATTTTCAAGAATTGATGCATGCAATGAGATTTCGTTAGTTTATACAGAGAATTTTATGGCTGGGGTCGATGTCTCACTAATTACTCAAAGCAATTATGTATGTACAACTCAAGACAAGCTCTGGCGTTCCACAATTGGTACAAAGCTTCGCTCAGTAGCCTCAAAACCACTATGAGCAAACAAAAATAGTTTGCTATAGAACATTCGGGATTCAAACTCTAAAAATTTTCCATTATCAAAGAAAAACTAACAACCGTGCTGGGGGTTTAATTGAATTGCAACACATCCAACCAAGAACTATGACGTCTGATACGCCACCAACGCTGTAGGAGCTGATATCAAAACCTATGTCACTGAAATATATCCCAATCAACAATCAAATAAGTAACATTAAAATAATTCTTTTTAATATAAAATTTTAGGGGAGGAAGTTCAAGGATGAACCTATAGAGCTATGAGCATGGGCTTGTTGTGAGAATCATCGCATATGATGTTTCCATATTTATTTGTTCTCCCATTGCATCTTCCACATAGACTTGGGGACCGCAGTGGATCTTTCTTGGCCCCTTTTCTATTATTTATTTCTCATATTTTCTCCCAACAGTCTTTACAAACTCGATGACCAACATCTTTGCATCCTCCAACTGTAGAGTCAAATTCAAACCATTAAGAAGCAAAACCCTGAACATGAATTTGTTCTCCTCAGGTTTAGGCTTGGGTTTCTTCTCAGGAATCACTCCAAGGTAGCCCTCATTGCTGCTTATTTTGCTCTTGGTAGAAGATTCTTCCATCTTGGACACAAGAAATGACAAACCGCAGAGGGAATATTGTGTTCTTCTATCGCAACGCTTGCCTACACTTAGAATTTGCAAGAATTGATGCATGCAACTAGATTTCGTTAGTTTATACAGTGAATTCTATGGCTGGGGTCGATGTCTCACTAATTACTCGTAGCAATTATGCATGTACAACTCAAGACAAGCTATGGCATTCCACAATTGCTACAAATCTCTACTTAGTAGTCTCAAAACCACGCTGAGCAAACAAAAACAGTTTTCTGTAGAAAATTCAAGCTTCAAACACAAAAACGTTTCCATTATCAAAGAAAAACTAACAACCGTGCTCAGGGTTTAATTGAATTGCAGCACATCCAGATGACACCTATGACGTCTGATACGCCACCAACGATGGAGGAGTCGATATCAAAACCTACGTCACTGAAATATATCCCAATCAACAATCAAATAAATAATATTAAAATAATTCTATTTAATATAAATTTTAGAAACTTTAAAAAAATTTACAACCACGAAAAATTAAACAATGTACGGTTGGTTTGATTAATAAACATAACCCATCCATATATATCACCGCTTGCAGTGACATAACAAGGGTTAAAGCAACACAGCAAAATTTGAAAAACATGCACACTATTAAACTTTTCAATGACAAGCATCCAATATAATAGAGAAAGGTCTTATCCAATTATAATTTATTATCAAGAGACAATTGAAGATGATATCCATTTACCAAGCATCAAGTATCAAAGGCATCCAATCAACCATCCATAAGCATCAAATAAGAGTACTAAACAATAGTATAATAATTCTCTTCACAACTTCTGCTTATTTTTTACCACAATTAGATATTTTGGTTGGTTGTTGTGAAGGAATTTATATTAGTAATCCACTGCATTCAAGATGTATGAATTTGTAGGCATATCTTTGTACGTTAACCTGTTATGGTTCAGTTGATAGAAGAGGAGGAGGTGGAGCTTATGGAAAATGAAAAAAATAAGGATGGTGGAAACACACCCGATACTTTTGCAGATGCAGCTATCAATAATGTTGTAAATGGTCATGTTGCCCCTACTGGATCTACATCTTCTGCAGTTGATCACTCACAAGCAGAACTCACCAAGGTTGGTTTCTCTCTCAACATATTTTTTGTTTGACTATAATATTCCTTACTTTGTCCTTTGTTGGTAATCTCGATCTTCTTCCTATTACTGCACATTTCCCTTTACAATGAGTATTTCCTTGCTTCCAGTTTGACATTTAATATTAGCTTTGAAAAAGGGTTTATTGAATTCTAGTCAAATAATGGGTAGGGAAGTTCACAGCAGTGCCACAAATTTAATTGCAATGAAGTTAAATCAATTCCATTTATGGTTGTGGACCTAAGTTACACAATACAGGGAAATAGGTATGTGTTTCCAAAACTGAAACGCACTGGAAACGTGACCACTCATTTATAAATAGCAAATTATATTGGAACTTTGAAAGAAAGGATTATGAATAAATGAGCAAGAACATATAAATGACAAGCAAAGATCCACCATCGCTTATATTGGGATCCTCACCATTAGTATCACCCTCTGCCTCCTCATCTAGCCTTTGGCTCTACCTAAAGCCTCCAGGGACATCGATTAACACCATTCAATTTTGATGAAACTACCTAATACAAGCCTTAAAATATCATAGAAAAATATCATTCCTAATCAATGATTTTGGCTTGAGTGAAGGGTACATTTTTGCTAAGGCCATGATAGAAGAATTCAACAATCAATTGCACCAACATCGGGTTACATAAAGGGCTTAGTGCTCTTAATTAAATGCCAATCCCATTCCTTGAAACATGATAGAATCCAATCAAATGACTGTAATCTTTCCAATCCTGAAATCTTTTAAACTGTTAAGTCTATTGAATTTTGAATGGAGTATGAAATTCTACTTTCTCCATATGAATTCTGATGAGGTTGGAAACTTTCTCAAACATACTAGAACAGTTAGTGGTTATGTTAAAAATTTAATTAAAAGGATAGAAAAGGAAAGATAGAGGAAATGCAAACTTTTACCAGCATTTTTGGTCAAGAATAGTAAAAACAAAGTCAAACCAAGTCAAAACAGGTAACTGGTAACACATTTCTAGTCTCTACCACACATTTCTGCACCAAAATATTCATGGCACGACACCTATTATGGTGTTTCTGACAACTTCGCCATGGACTCTAGTGCCCTGGAAAATGCATTTGGTTGCAGGGAACCTTCTTTCTATTTAATTACAAGGACAAATAGCTAAAACTTCTACACAATTGTATTAGTGACCAGTTCCTTTCAATCAATCACTTCTATGAATGAAGAAGACACACTAAGTTGATTTAGTTCTTATAGATGAAAATGTAAATGATATCAAGTCAATGTATTCAATTCAAGATATATGGAATTAGTAGAAAGGTCATCCAGTAGCACTTTAGCATACATGAGATCATTAGTCATGTAACCATATACAATTCAATTAGAGTATTTAACCAACCAATAACCTTCCATTCAAGTATGAGGACTCATATAAATATAGAAGCAATAACACAGTATAACAGTTATAATTATGACAATTTTATAGCAGCAGTGAAGGTTACCAATGTAAGGTGTATAAGAGTTTTAGTTTTGCATTCATGTAAACCACACCACTCCAAACCTTGAACAATATTCTTAGCAATATAGGACATCCACCAAATGTATGTTCTAGACTTGTAGCTATGCATATAATTTAAATTTTTAGACTTTATTTACCTCTCTTAAACAATATCACCATCCAACTAATAGTTAACCTTTGATTTAGTTTGTTGTTTACTGTGGTTGTAGGTAGGGAGGGCTGTCAAAGTTTGACAGTTTGTTGTTTATTGCAAACTGTAGGCAGCAAGTGGAAGTGTGTTGCTATAGGGATGTTACAGTCTTATTTTCAAAAAGGTTGCTGAAATGGTAACAACCAACATAGATTCCTCTAAAATAGAATACCTAGTGGCCCTTTAAAGAAAAAACATGGCATGGAGTTATCTTGGCACCTAAGAGAATTGGGTTTTCGAGTCCACAGAGCACTAGTTATTGTATTATAATTAACACAATATCCACTTACATATCCTATTAAAAACATTCTCAGTCTAGCTTTGAACTATCAATTCATGGGAATTTTGACATGATGCCCAAAAGGAATGAACAAAAATAGAAACAAACCCACATTTTGCAAACATGCCAACTAGATAAATACCCACAAAAATCATATGAATAAAATCCATATTTTATGGTGAGGATATGAACTTGCTTACCCTGATCATAAGCCATGATTTTTGCACAAATCAGAAGCACCGCCGAGAAAGTAAAATCATTAGGCCTCATCCCCATCATCAACGCTTGCCAACGCATCTTGAGAGCCTCTTCATCTTTCCCATTCAAAGCATACCCTGCAATGATATAGCTCCACAAAACCACCACATTCCATTTAGGAATATTGTCAAATTATCTCACAAAAAGCAAACACAGGCATGGAAGCATTAAAATATCTCATTCCCTTCCTCCTTTTCCTCGATAACTGTTGGTTTGATGTCTCACATTGAATTTCCCAAGTTCACCTGGACAACTCCTGCTTCATTCTTGCAAGGATATTTGAGCCATTTCATCTACACCACATCCACAACAACGAAAAAAACCATGAATAAAATAAGAACACAATAGGTAATCAAGAAAAACATAGAAGGAAACAAACCTAAAGGTCTAAACATTCCTGCCATTCTGGAGGTGGGCAGGTGGTTCTAGAAGCATGGGATCGTGTGTAAAGGGAGTGGATGATGCACTAATAGAAAAATTCCTTCGCCCACCCTTCCTGTAAAAGAAACATTATAGCATGTTCCAGATCCTTCAGTGAAAGTCCAAAATCGAAACCCCCCCAAATGGGAGCCGGAGCACATCCTACGCGGGTCTCTGTTTTTTAATGCTAATGAGATAGTGTGTGGGTGTTTTTGAATTCTATGTTTTTTGTATGATTATTTGCATATTTTATATTTTGTGTTTTGTTTTGTTTTTTTATTTTGCATATTTTTCTTTTGTTTTTTTTATTTTGGGTTTTTTTATTTGCAAATTTTATATTTTGTTTCATTTTTAATTAATTATAGTTAAACAAATCTATGTTTTTAATTTAGTGTAGTTTAATTTAATTTAATTTAATTTAACTAGGATTTTTTCATAATTTGTATTGGTTGCATTGCTTATAGTGAGATCCTATACATAAGTCCCTTTAAGGACGAACACGATGATGATGATGATGATCATGAAGATGATGAGCGTGATCATGATGATCATGATGAGGATGAATACAACGAAGATGTTGGTGATGACAACAAAAATTACAATGATCATCATCATCATTATCATCATCATCATCCTTGTCATCGTCATCACCATAGTATTCATTTTCCTCATCGATATCATCATCTTCATCTTCATAATCATCATCGTCGTCATCGTCATCATCGTCATCATGATCTTCTTCATCATTGTCATATTCCTTATCATCATCATAGACATAATAATCATCTTCATCATCACTTAAAATATTGATTATCACCATCATCATCTTGATCATCATGATCATATTCATCATCATCATCATCGGCATCTTCATCTTCATCATCATATTCATCATCAACATCATCATCATCTAATTCATCAGCATCTCCATTATCATGATCATCATCTTCGTCATCATCATCATCATCGTCATTTTCATTATCATCGCCATCATTTTCATCATCATCATCATATTCTTCATCATCATCATCTTCACCGTCATAATTTTAGGGGGAGCTCAATGAATGAAGACGCCCACATGATAGGGGGAGCAGCTAGTTGAGTGAAAAATTAAGGATTGCTCCTAACACCCATTCCAAGGACTAATTTGACAATTCAATATGATCCGAGGAAGTAGTAAAAAGAGTACAACTTTTTGGGCCCTATGAAGTCTCATGTTCCTATATTTGTGCACATGAAGAATCAAGACTTATGGACCTAGTCCGTTGTCTTAAATCCAAACTGAGCAGTTTGGTAGTTCCATAAAGTGCATTCTTTATAGGAGTGAATAATTACTCATAACCATTTTATGATAATGTTGGTGAATCTCAAAAAAATTTAGTGAATACCAAGGTAAAGATATTTTCATCACATCTTCATCATCATCATCATCTTATTCATCAGCATATTCATGATCATCACCGTCACCATCATCATCATATTTATCTTCATCATCATCATCATCATTCTCATCCTAATCATCATCATGATAATCATGATAAACATGATCATCATATTCATCATCCTCATCCTAGACATCATCACCATCCTTATTATCCTCATCCTCATCATCATTGTCCTCATCCTCGCCCTCATCATCATGATAATCATCATTGACCAAAAGAGATGCCATCGAGCGGAATCAATCCTCCATTCAAAGGTCCTTCCAAATTACAATGGATTATTTTATCAACGACCTAACGACCGACTTTTTCACCAACCTAATCGAGTTGTCCCTTATCTAAGTTCAATAAACTATATTCTCCATGGACCGGGAGAGTAGAGACCGCTTTATATATGTATGGAATTTCATTAGCTAGAATAATAATAATGATGTATCTGCGTGTGTCTCTATATTTAGGGTGTTTGTTTTAATCACAACTTAGACTTGCTTATTATCTAGATTAACATTTTTAGGGTTTGGGTTTGGTCTTAGTTATATAGTCAACATTATCAATTTCCTAATTTTCTCTTGAAATGTGTTGTTAAAGATATATTAATAAATCTTTATCCGTTACTCAAATCGACTCATTGTCTTGATGATGAACCTTGATAAAGGTTCATAATGTCGGCATATCAAATGGAGTCTACAATTACCTCGGATACCACTCCTCAAACCTATCAACTCAAAATTTAAGAGAAGAGATTGTAAATATGTATTTTTGTCAAAATAACACTTTTGAATCTGTAAGGTTCACAAAGAGATTATAGTATATAATAGTCCTTGTTTTTTTTCTAACCTTTTCACATGAATATAAGATGAAAATTTGAAAAGACAAGTGTGGAATTCCTCTCAAACTTCTTCTCGTGTGAGATCCAAATACTAGTAAGATCCACATTGAAGTTTGAAGGATAGTTTTTTTAATGTGTTTGAATAATAATTATATGCACCGAGTTTTGAAAAGAGAAATGATAATCCCTATCAATCCCTCTCATTTGACATCTTATAGAGGTTATTAGACTCAAGACTAAAGTTTGAAAGATAAATTGTCAAGTCTTCTAATACTTAGGTTTATTATGGTGAAGACGATGCTTAGGGATTAGGTGGATTTTGAAATTGAATGGCTAGTTTAATCATGAACTGTGTCCATATGGCTAGTTAATTTCTCACATCCCTTCAAAGTAAAATGAGACCTTCCCTTCAAATTTGATCCCTGGTGACCAATGATCAAATTTGAAGGGTGGGTCTTAATTTGAATTGGAAGGGCATTTATTCTCTCAGCCCTTCAGAGATGAAGGGAAATATAAATAATTGTACTTTAATTGACAAGTATAAATTAACCAAACCCTTTCACACAAAAAAAATGCAAAAAACAAATATTGTTCTTTCAGCGCTTGTTGTGAAAGCATGCATGTATGTGATGGAGGGGCCTAAGTCAATTGAATCCTTGCAACTCATTGCATGTTTGGGTCTAACAATATTCCTTTTAAATTGAACCAGAATACCGAAAGAAGTTTATTAATGGTTGATTTTAGAAAGTTATAGGTGTGAGTAGTTAAGTGCTTGTGGCTCTAAAATTTGTTGTGTTTTGTACCAGTCCATGATTCACTGAATCCATAGTCACGGGTAGGAATTTAAATTATTTAATGAAAATAATTAATGTTTATAACCTCTATGTCGAGATCGTTTTTCGTGCTGATGCTTGCCACTACCGTCTTTATTGTCTTACCAAAAGGCATGATACTAAGGAAAGAGGACCTAAAATTATGGACTTCACCTTCAATGAATGCCTTGAAATCACATTGATAAGGAGTGATAAGAAGATGAGAAGAATACAACTTGTCAAATATCAATTGATAGTGTTAATTAAAGACTTACAAGGTAAATTTAATATAAGACTTACTTATAGTTCTCTCTTACTCTTTGCATCTTGACAATTTAATATTTTATGGTTGTCTTTGCGCCTTGACCCAACTCGTATTATAAGGTAAGGATGTGCAAACATAATAATCCTTAGTTATCAATATGAGATGAGGATTTATAAAGAAGAGGATGTAAAGACAAGTAATTTTTATAAGTATTTTGGTAGCGTTGAGGACAAATGTCGTGAGAAACCACAAATGTTTGGAAGGAGTACAGAGGGAGATAACATCACGATCATGCCAATCATCAAACTACGAGTTGACCAATAATTATATCCTTCGACACCATTTCTAATAGTCCTTAGGTGAAGATCATGTCCAAAGCATCACCGGTACACCATCCTTCCTGACTCCAGAGATCCAGCACGTGGCTTGCGTAGAAAACCGCAGGAGATCATGAAGTTCAGATCTTTGAAGCGACGAACCTGGCCTCTACACGAAGCAAAGGGGTGTGGCTAGCCAAAACCATTCCGAACACCACCATCTGCACAAGTGAAAAGGCAAATAATTCCATGTCCAAACACTGTGATCCATGTGGACAGCAATGCAACATCAAAGGAGGAGGTATGACTGAATTCTCAACAGAAAATAGAGATCCCTACCCACGCATCCACTCATGTTGCCATTATGATGACCAGTCATATATGTCTACATCTTCATCTTCATCACCCTATATAAGAACCTTCCCAGGATGATTAAGATGCATAAGATGAATCAGTAATTAGAGACAATGTTCGAAGTGTTATTCTACTAAGAGATTCTGAGAATTGTGAAAGAGTTGAAATGGAAATATGATTTGAGAAGCTTGTCAGTCTCGGGGTGTTGATGGTCGGTGAGCTTGATTCCACGCTCATCTGTCCCCCTGTTTTTGAACACCAGGAAAGCGCCAACCATCGAGGCCTAGATGTGAATCACTTTGAATGTTTTCAGAGAGCTATACCTCAGGCTGCGTGGTTCCTGGGTTTTCCTATCCCAAGAGTGTCTCCCCAAAGACCTTGGAAGCAATCGTGACTTCCAAATTCCTAGTACCTGGTGACTGTGTACAACGAAAACCAGTGGGAGCGAATGCTCTTGCTGGACTGGCGGGTGTCCGAAGTCTTCATCACCTCGTTTGTGAACTCTACTTGCCATCTTTTTCTGAGGTGGTGAGGAGGTGGAAGACACCCCCCACTGTATAAAATGGAGGAGAACCCATGCCATGGGATATGGGGAGTAAAAATATGACCTTCTCCATGTCCCCTCATACAACAGTATTACCAAGATAGGGGGGGTTGTAGAAAAGGAAAATAATGGAAAGGATATAAGCTCCTTTTCCATTCTGGAAACCATGCAGAAAGGTACCTTTGAGCACGAAACACACACCTAGTGAAGGACACATTTCTGATTCGACAAACAAACAAGTAGTTGAGCCCATTCATCCATATATAGTGTCTGTTTTAATATATGTAAGTTGTGGTAGTAGTACCACGCTCTAAGTTGTTAGTAGCTTATTATGACTAGTGTAAACAGTTTCATGTCATGTTTCGAGGATTAGCCTCGGTGACATAGATAGTATAAATTGCTCCCCACAAAGGGGAGAAGGGTTGGGAATTTTCAAGAGCAGAGGCTCTCCACTGTAATGTGTTTCAAGCTTTCCAGATATGAATAAAATTGCAGAGTAATGATAATCCTTTCATGGAAGAGAATCCTCATGTGTCCCTTTTTCTTCAATAAGTAACTTCTTTACGTGAATGTTTACCCTGTTTTTCATTCCAATTTGTATTTGCTTTTCATGTTTGAGAATTAGTGTTTATGGTATTGATTTGAGTTTTCTTCAATATTTATTGAGGAGAAAGATACAGGACTTCCAAAACCGGGTTTTTCACTGGTGGATGCAAAAATGGCTAATTAGCCTCAAAAAGATGCCCGCCCTAAATTATGGGTTAGAGTAAATGCCTGCAGCACATGGGGGTCTTGTAGATTGTTCTTCGGCCTACCTGACCATGTCTTCATATTGTCTTGGAAGTGGATGAAGAAACAGTTATGGACTTTCCAAAAGGGTGTTTTAGGAATATTAGACCAAATTGAGAAATTTGTCTAAGTATGGAATTGGTGTTGAATCTGCCCAAGTGGCCTTAAGGAAATGTCCGCCATGCCTCATAGGATGATGTGAAAAATGTATTGAGAATGTGAGTCTCTAGAGTGTTGTATGGAGCATACAACCGTCTCACTTTCCTCACCAAACTACAACATATATTTAAGGAAGAATTGGTCCCCAGCAGCCTTAAGAGAATGCTCACCACAATTCATGGTTTGAGAAGAATGCCTGCACCATGGTACCGTCCTATAGCTAGTTGGTTTGGATACCTATTCATGATTTGAGTTTTCTTTAATATTTCTTAAGGAGAAAGATACAGGCCTGCTAAAACAAGGTTTTTCATCGGTGGATGTAAAAATGGCTAAGTATCCTCAAAAAGATGCCCACCCTAAATTATGGGTTAGAGTAAATTCCCGCAGCACATGGGGGTCTTGTAGATTGGTCTTCGGCCTACCTGACCATGTCTTTAGATTTTATTGCAAGTGGATGAAGAAACAGTTATGGACCTGCCAAAGTGTGTTTTAGGCATATTAGACCAAATTGAGAAATTTTGTATGGAATTGGTGTTAAATATGCCCAAGTGGCCTTAAGGAAATGCTCACCATGCCTCATAGGATGATGTGAAAAATGTATTGAGAATGTGAGTCTCTAGAGTGTTGTATGGAGCATACAACCATCTCACTTTCCTCACCAAAATACTAGATATATTTAAGGAAGAATTGGTCCCAAACGCCTTAGACAAAAATGGTCCCATCAGCCTTAAGAGAATGCCCACAACAATTCATGGTTTGAGAAGAATGCCCGCACCGTAGTACCATCCTATAGCTAGTGTGTTTGGATAGCTATTCATGATTTGAATTTTCTTTAATATTTCTTGAGGAGAAATATATATAGGCCTGCCAAAACATGGTTTTTCATCGGTGTATTCAAAAATGGCTAAGTAGCCTCAAAAAGATGCCCACCCTAAATTATGGGTTAGAGTAAATGCCTGCAGCACATGGGGGTCTTGTAGATTGGTCTTCGTCCTACCTGACCATGTATTTATATTGTCTTGGAAGTGGATGAAGAATTAGTTATGGACCTGCCAAAAGGGTGTTTTAGGCAGATCAGACAAAATTGAGAAATTTGTATGGAATTGGTGTTAAATCTTCCCAAGTGGCCTTAAAAAAATGCCCGCCATGCCTCATAGGATGATGTGAAAAATGTATTGAGAATGTGAGTCTCTAGAGTTTTGTATGGAGCATACAACCATCTCACTTTCCTCACCAAACTAAAGCATATATTTAAGGAAGAATTGGTCCCAGGAGCCTTAGTAAAAAATGGTCCCGGCAGCCTTAAGAGAATGCCCGCCACAATTCATGGTTTGAGAAGAATGCCCGCACCATGGTACCATCCTATAGGTAGTTGTTTTGGCTACCTATTCATGATTTGATTTTTCTTTAATATTTCTTGAGGAGAAATATACAGGCCTACCAAAACAGGGGTTTTCACCAGCGGATGCAAAAATGGCTAAGTAGCCTCAAAAACATGTCTGCCCTAAATTATGGGTTAGATTAAATGTCCGCAGCACATGGGGGTCTTGTAGATTGTTCTTCGGCCTACCTGACCATGTCTTCAAATTTTCTTGGAAGTGGATGAAGAAACAATTATGGACCTTCCGAAAGGGTGTTTTAGGAAGATTAGACCAAATTGAGAAATTTGTCCAAGTATGGAATTGGTGTTGAATCTTCCCAAGTGGCCTTAAGGAAATGCTCGTCATGCCTCAAAGGATGATGTGAAAAATGTATTGATAATGTGAGTCTCTAGAGTGTTCTATGGAGCATACAAACATCTCACTTGCCTCACCAAACTACAACATATATTTAAGGAAGAAATGGTCCCAGCAGCCTTAGTAAAAAATGGTCCCAGCAGCCTTAAGAGAATGCTCGCCACAAT
This sequence comes from Pseudotsuga menziesii, assembly GCA_001517045.1. NCBI lineage: Eukaryota > Viridiplantae > Streptophyta > Pinopsida > Pinales > Pinaceae > Pseudotsuga > Pseudotsuga menziesii. Next base: position 72,156 of record LPNX011034352.1, on the reverse strand, counting down.
TCATGGTTTGAGAAGAATGCCCACACCATGGTACCGTCCTATAGTTAGTTGGTTTGGATACCTATTCATGATTTGATTTTTCTTTAACATTTCTTGAGGAGAAAGATATAGGCCTTCCAAAACAGGGTTTTTCACCGGTGGATGCAAAATTGGCTAAGTAGACTCAAAAGGATGCCCGCCCTAAATTATGGGTTAGAGTAAATGCCCGCAACACATGGGGGTCTTTTAGATTGTTCTTTGGACTACAAGACCATGTCTTCATACTGTCTTGGAAGTGGATGAAGAAACGGTTATGGACCTGCCAAAAGGGTGTTTTAGGTAGATTAGACCAAATTGAGAAATTTGTATGGAATTGGTGTTAAATCTGCCCAAGTGGCCTTAAGGAAATGCCCTCCATGCCTCATAGGATGATGTGCAAAATGTATTGAGAATGTGAGTCTCTAGAGTGTTGTATGGAGCATACAACCATATCCCTTGCCTCACCAAAATACAACATATATTTAAGGAAGAATTGGTCCCAGTAGCCTTAGTAAAAGATGGTCCCAACAGCCTTAAGAGAATCCCGCCACAATTCATGGTTTGAGAAGAATTCCCACACCATGGTACCGTCCTATAGCTAGTTGGTTTGGATACCTATTCATGATTTGAATTTGATTTAATCTTTCTTGAGGAGAAAGATACAAGCCTGCCAAAATAGGGTTTTTCACTGGTTGATGCAAAAATGGCTAAGTAGCCTCAAAAAGATGCCCGCCCTAATTATGGGTTAAATTAAATGCCTACAGCACATGGGGGTATTGTATATTGGTGTTCGGCCTACCTGAACATGTCTTCATATTGTCTTGGAAGTGGATGAAGAAATAGTTATGGACCTGCCAAAAGGTTGTTTTAGGCAAATTAGACCAAATTGAGAATTTTGTCCAAGTATGGAATTGGTGTTAAATCTACCCAAGTGGCCTTAAGGAAATGCCCGCCATGCCTCATATGATGATATGAAAAATTTATTGAGAATGTGAGTCTCTACAGTGTTGTTTGGAGCATACAAACATCTCACTTGCCTCACCAAAATACAACATATATTTAAGGAAGAATTGGTCCCAGCAGCTTTAAGACAATGCCCGCCACAATTCATGGTTTGAGAAGAATTCCCACACCATGGTACTGTCCTATAGCTAGTTGGTTTGGATACCTATTCATGATTTGAGTTTACTTTAATCTTTCTTGAGGAGAATGATACGGGCCTGCCAAAACAGGGTTTTTCACTAGTGGATGCAAAAATGGCTAAGTAGCCTCAAAACGATGCTCGTCCTAAATTATGGGTTAGAGTAAATTCCTGTAGAAAATGGGGGTTTTGTAGATTGGTCTTCGGCATACCTAACCATGTCTTCATATTGTCCTAGAAGTGGATGAATAAATAGTTATGGACCTACCAAAAGGGTGCTTTAGGCAAATTAAACCAAATAGAGAAATTTGCATGGAATTGGTGTTAAATCTGCCCAAGTGGCCTTAAGGAAATGCCTGCCATGCCTCATAATATGATGTGAAAAATGTATTGAGAATGTGAGTCTCTAGAGTGTTGTATGGAGCATACAACCATTTCACTTGCCTCACCAAACTACAACATATATTGGAGGAAGAATTGGCCACAGCAGCCTTAGTAAAAAATGTTTCCAACAGACTTAAGAGAATGCCTGCCACAATTCATGGTTTGAGAAGAATGCTCGCACCATGGTACCGTCCTATAGATAGTTGTTTTGGCTACCTATTCATGATTTGTTTTTTCTTTAATCTTTCTTGAGGAGAAAGATACAGACCTGCCAAAACAGGGTTTTTCACTAGTGGATGCAAAAATGGCTAAGTAGCCTTAAAAAGATGTCCACCCTAAATTATGGGTTAGAGTAAATGCCAGCAGCACATGGGGGTCTTGTATATTGGTCTTCGGCCTAGCTGAACTTGTCTTCACATAGTATTGGAAGTGGATGAAGAAACAATTATGGACCTGCCAAAAGTGTGTTTTAGGCAGATTAGACCAAATTGAGAAATTTGTCGAAGTATGGAATTGGTGTTAAATCATCCCAAGTGGCCTTAAGGAAATTCCCTCCATGCCTCATAGGATGATGTGAAAAATGTATTGAGAATGTGAGTCTCTATATTGTTGTATGGAGCATACAACCATCTCACTTGCCTCACCAAACTACAACATATATTTAAGGAATAATTGGTCCCAACAGCCTTAGTCAAAATATGTCCCAACAGCCTTAAGAGAATGTCTGCCACAATTCATTGTTTGAGAAGAATGCTCATACCATGGTACCGTCCTATGGCTATTTTGTTTCGATACCTATTCATGATTTGAGTTTTCTTTAATTTTTTTTGAGGAGAAAGATACAGGCCTGCCAAAATAGGGTGTTTCACCGGTGGATGCAAAATGGCTAAGTAGCCTCAAAATGATGGTCGCCCTAAATTATGGGTTAGAGTACACGCACGTCGTAGATGGGGGTCTTGCAGATTTGTCTTTGGCCTACCTGACCATGCCTTAATATTGTCTTGGAAGTGGATGAAGAAACACTTATGGACCTGCCAAAAGGGTGTTTTAGGCAGATTAGACCAAATTGAGAAATTTGTCTAAGTATGGAATTGGTGTTAAATATTCCCAAGTTGCCTTAAGGAAATGCCTGCCATGCCTCATAGGATGATGTGAAAAATGTATTGAGAATGTGAGTCTCTAGAGTGTTTTATGGAGCATAAAACCATCTCACTTTCCTCACTAGAGAGTCTCTAAGGAGGAATATGTCAACCTACCAAAAGTTCCTCCAAGCCATATTTGCACTATTCCAGTACTGGCAAAACTGCCTAAGTGGCTTCACGAAAATGCCCACCAGATATTGTCCTAATGATGATAAATTTATTTGATGGTATGGGGTTGTTCTTTGATGAAGTGGCTATCTTTCCATGTTCTTTTATTTTGTTATGGTGACCACATGAGGAAAATAGGAATCTTCCAAAATAGAAGAAAAACTTTTTTGCATATTCAAAAGTATGAAAAAATTGACTAAGTGTTAAGAATAGGAGTTTGAGAGGTCGGTTGGAAATGATCGCCAAGGGCTGTCTTTGTTCAAGTAAATTCATCGAATGTAATGGATCCATTCTTTGGTAAGTTTTCCATTTTCTCATGACTTTAGGTCTCCATAGGGTGTTCACACATGTGAAATAGGAGTTTGCTAAAATAGGAAGAAATATGTTTTGATGCTCAAAAGAAGTTAAGAATCTATTTTGATATGCCCGCCAGAGGGTCAGGTTGTTTCAGTAAATTATAAGGGTGACATGGTCTTGTTTCCTAGTGGACTGGCTATCCAGCCATACCTTCAGTTTGCTTAGTGATGGATAGATGACAAAAATATGAGTCCCATGATGTGATGAGGTTGGAAAGGCACACGATGGTGTCCTAATGTCTCATGATGTCTTTGTTACATTCTGATAGTGGTTTGTAAGAGTATGATAATTTTGGGAATTTAACTAAGTGATGAAAAACTTCCCTTAAGAAGCTACATTATGAAAATGTCCACAATAATTCATTAGAAGAAGAAAATGTCAGCCGCCGAGGAGAGACAAAGAAGCTTCAGAGGATGAAAGTGGTCCTGATGGAATCACCATGTTGGCCTCTATCGATTGGGTGTCTCACACCTGAAATTGGATGAAAATAAAAATATCATCATGCTGACCCAGGGTTTGATAATAATTATGGTAAAAATGCGTAAGTGACCTCAGTAAAATGGCCACCATTTCCAGTAGTTGATGGATTAAATTGTTCTGAGAGTATGGGTCTCTACAGTGTCGATTGGTGCATATAACCACATCATTATTTTGTCCAAAAAATCTATGAAGATGAAGTTACCTGTATGCCAAAAGCTCCTTCTGGCTTGTTTTGCTCCAGTCCAGTAAAATGCCCGTCCGACTCAGAAGAATATGAGTCTGAAGGGGAAATCAGTTTGGTTGTGTTGAATGGGATGTACTACATCATCTAGTATCATTGGTTCAGGAGTTGGTGAAATTAAAAATCCCTCATGTTGACTTAGGGTTTTATAATTTTGTCCAAGTAGTAAATCTGTAGTTTAAAATGTTATTTTCAAATTCCCACTAGATGATGTGTGTGTGTCAAATAATTCATCAAATTACATGTATTTGTTCCTTTTTGAAGTGTTTATCCATTCATGGTTTTAGTTTTCCCAATGGAGGTCACATCAGTGAAAAATTAACCTTCCATGTTGAAAAAAAATCATGTTCACACAATGTATGAGTTTGCCCGCACATAGCTTAAAATATATATAATAAAAAAGTTTTTCAGATGCTTGCACAAGCCAGATATTTAAATAGATATTTCTCAGCCAGTTAATTAAAAAAAGATGAAATAAATAAGAGACATATACACAGAGTTTATTATTTAATTAACATACATAAATTTAATTTATTTCGAAGAGATTGATGCTTTCTTTCACAACCTACCAGCAGTCTCGTATTGATCACTGAAAACATTGGATTTAGAGATGAATTCTCTATAATGTTATCTTATATTCCGATAAATACAAAACTCCACCATAAAAAAAAAATCATTAACTTTCTATGAATACATGTATACAATGATATGCCAACTAAAAAAAAAATTTCATTATATGTCGATAAATACAAAACTCCATCATACGAATATTTTTTTTCATTAACTGTTGATAAATACATATATACATTGATTTATATATGTCTAGCCTGTTTCAGAGATGGCTGCAATCCATATTCTTGAGCAGAAGACAAATCTGAATTGTCTCTCTTGCCTTTCGTAGAAGACTGTAATTGTACTGGAGTTGGACAAGGCACTTATTGCAATTTCTTTTCAAGCTCTTTAACTCTCTGTGAAACTTTTTTAAATTTTCAAGAAAAAAAAAATTTCCGCCATCAGTTTGTTCAACATTTCCACATTTTTCTTATACTTCGTTGATTCCTATTCTTCCTTGAGCTCCAATTTGTCTCTGGTATGTTTCAATTGGTTTTTAACTTCAGTCAATTCATGTTTCATATTATGTATTTCTTTCTCCTGCTCTTTTTCCCTCAAATTTGTCTCATTGGGAAGGATAGCAATTACACTCATTGCAACAACTGGCCCTTTTAATTCCTTTTCTAAATTAGCAATTATGTATTTAAGTGTTTGAATTTCCATATCACATCCCAAATGCTGAACTTTTCTACGTTCTAAGAGTTTTGATTCCATCTCCCTTATTTTTGCATCTTTCCTGGCCATCTTCTCTTTCATTTCTTTATGTAACAGTGATGATCCATACAAATCACCTAGTGCAAGGCTCACTGAGAAGCTTTCTTGTAGCATCTTCTCTCATCTTGCTAAGGACTTCTCTCTCTCTTCTAAGGACATTGTACCTCTAGGTGTATTTTTTCTTCTACCCTTACCCTTACCCTTACCATTACCATCATCTCCTTTGGTACCCTTACCTTTACCCTCACCACCTTCTTCACTGGAAATTTTTTTTCCTCTACTTTTTTTTTTAAGTTTGAAAGTTTCAGAGATCCTTTCTAACCTTGTTCCTTTCGGCTTATCATCTTGCCTAGAAATGGTTTTTCTCAAACCATAAATTATTGATTCTAATTCTCCAACCTTTTTTCCATGGCTTCCCTCCCACTCTTTCAACTTCAACTGATATTGTTGTACTACCTGTTCATATTATTTAATTTTCTTATCCATTACTTGTAAAGGACCCATTTCTATCCTCATTGGTGGTACATTGAGAATAGGTGGTCTTTTTTTCAACTCTTCTTTGAGTTCACTCACTTCAGCATTAGATTTTTCCAAAGCCTCTTCATACGCAACCCTCATGGAATGAATTGCTTTTTGAGCAACATCAGTGTGTTTATCTACTTCTTCAAATAATAATTTAACCATTTCTTCTTTCCCTTTTCTAATTTTGTCTTCTATGAAATCATTATTCACAACTGTCTTCTGCAATGCTACAGCTATCTGTTTTAGGCATTGTAAAATATTATCATCTTTTCTCAAACACTCTTCTACCCAATTGCATATATATGAAGCTTGTTCCTTGAAATGCTCCATTTTATCATGTAGGATGAACATGTACCTACTATAAAACTTATATGATGCAATGTCTAAATGCATAGCGGAAGCCTCTGATTCTAATTTGGAAGAATAATCATACTCAATTGCCAACTATTTAGGAGGAATTCTATCAAGAATGTTTTGAGGAATAAAAAAGTGAGCAATATTTTGTTCCATTTCTTTGCCTGTCACCTCTTCCCAATGACCTCTATATACATGCCCATTAAACTCTTTCAAATTTATGGCAGCATGAATTTCATCATTTGTGACCAAATCAAGATATTGTACTTGTAATTCGACATGGTGCTCAGAATTTTTTACTGGTGATTCCTCATTCTATTTAGTAGGGTGTAATGGTAATTCCCCATGGTGCTTAGGATATTGTACTAATTCCTCATTCTGTTGAGGAGACTGTACTGGAAATTCCCCATTATGTTCCCTACTTTTACATTTCTTAACGTGTGTTTTATGAACAAGTGGTTTTGGCAAATATTATTTTCCATGCTGGTTGATATCACCAATCTCTGTTTCGGTAGCATGGGGTCGACATAAATCAATAATTTTTTTAAGTGTGCCCGAGAAACTAAATTTAACTTTCCTTAATTGGCTCTCTTGCAAAGCAAAGTGGAGTTTCTTAGCTAGTAGATAACTAATATCTATAGGTATATATTCCACCCAATGTATCACTACCTACATACATTCACCTGAAATGTCAACCCTATGATGATTCAAAATTGTCCTAAGGACAATCTGAATCAAAGTTTTGTTTATTTTGGGAGGGACATCTTGCATTTTTAAACCATTCCCCAAAACATTTACATCTCGCCCACAAATTTGACTGGCCATCTGGTTCTTCTCCTGTCCGGGGGTTTTCCTTGAGCTTAAAATCACTCCCCCTATGCATGGAATATTTGTAGCTCGAGAAACCAAATTAGGGTCGAGGTATTCCCACTTCCTAAAAATTATGAGTTCTGTATTCCCAACATCATATTTCAAAATTGCCTCATCTATCTCCTCATCAACATAACTAAACATTCCCCACAAAAAGTCAAAAACTTCTGCTTTCCTCAGGATAGTTTCCATACCTGGTGGCCACATCTTTGCATCTCGCCATGCATCATATTTCTCTTGGAATTCTTTTAATGTTACCCTATCATCTATGGATGATTATGTTTCAACTGGGGTTGCAGAGGAGGATGCCCGCATTTTGGCTGTGCTCGTCATGCTCGACACCCCTGTTTGAAGTTCAGCCATGGTTATCCAGGTTCTAAGCAGAGGTGAGGTGATGCACGCGTACTATATTTCAGGCTCACAAATTCTCCCCACTAATTGATTTTCAGGCTCACAAATTCTTCCCACAAATATGTTTTTAGAAACAAATCAATGCTTTGATTGGGTATGAACTTTGGAAATAAAAACATATAAAAAATACATTTGGAAATAAAAACATATAAATATCATCATGACATAAAAGATATAAACATGTGCATCTACTCTTCAACAATTAAATATACTTCATGATCTTCTTCTTCATCCAACTCAACATCTATATCAGGATCTAGTTCAGAATACATATTCATGAAAGGCTAATTCACATCAACATCATCATCAATGGCATCTTCACTAATATAGTCATCTACATCGTCAATGAGATCATAGTCTACTAAATTTGGATGATCAATCTCTTCAACTTCTTCATCAAACACATCAACTACAGCCACCTACTCCTGATCTGAATCATCATCATCATCTTCTTCTTCTTCATCATTATCTTCATCATCTACATGATTATACTTTACCGGTCTTCCTCTTGGATCTTATCTAACAACGTATGACCAACCTGCTTTACCTGGTACCTCTGAGTAAAAGACTTGCTCACATTGACTTGGAAGAACATAAGGATTTATACCCAGTTCAAATGCCCTTGTATTAACCATGGTAAGTCCATTAGCATGCTCAATAATAGTTCTTTCAGGATCACGTTCATGCATCCATAGTCTATACTACTTCACCTCAAACAAAACTATTTTAAAGGAATTAAAATCACACTCAATTATGTCCTCCAAATACCCATAGTACCTATTCTCAGTTTCTTTTGGATGTCTGTCACTTCTAGAGGAAACATTGGTGACCTTAAACACTCCAATTATCCCACAACCCAAGGTTTTCATCATATCATCCAACATTTTGATACGAAATTTACAACCATTACACCACATGGCCTTGTGATGTTTCAACTGCAACATTGACAACAAGTAAAAAATACATTGTGCATTAATAAACGTCATATAGAACTTAGAAAATATATTTGAAAACTTAAACAAACCAAATACATTGAAAAAATGGGAATTAACTAGAAAAATGTGGGTGTTACGGAGAAAACTTCCTATGGCTTGGGGTGTACCACAACAGATAGAGAAACCGCAGAAATCAATCCCTTCCCCATATGCAAGAGAAATACAACATCTAACACTAAATGATCTAGAAACATACCTTATTCTGGATGATTGTAGTAGATCCTTGTTGATCTTTTTCCAATCCCGCTTGCGTTAGCAATTTACTCTCAACAACAGTAAGCAAGGCAAGCATGCTATATAATATAGTGTTAGGCCTACTCTAACATATATAATCAATGATATATAAGAAATTAAACACATCCATGGAATAAATATTCAGTTAAATGCACATCATTGGATAGGAAAAGATATTTCTATTAAGTAAATAAGAGATTACATAAGTGACAACCTCTGTCGGCATGTCTGGGAACTGGAGAAATTGAGTACTCCACCTGGGCCTCCACCACATGAATCCTCTATCTCTCGATAGCAAGCTCACAAGAAAAGGAAATCTTGGGAAGAACACAAAGTGCTCCAAGGGACAAAGGGATCCAGACTCAAGTATAAGCAAGCTACGGCAACAATGGACTATAGTTTTCTTGCTCTTCAATTCCTCCTTTTCAATGTATCCAAAGGGTTCCTTATATAGTGCTTCAATGGGGTAATGGAAGGTCAAATACAAGCGATATCGAGGCATATGGAAGGCCAAGAGACAAGTGACTCGGATCCACATCAAGGAAAACTCCAAAAATATTTGTCCTTTTGCACGCATCCCAATGTACGCGGGTTTAAGGGTAATATCTGTGTATATACGCGAGAAAGAGATTAAAAGTCACGTACATCAAATAATAGGTGTTTTTAGGGATGATCTTGGAAACATCAAAGGTACAAAAACAGTCCATGGGATCCAAAGAGTCTGTAGAGGGATAGGGAAGGCCATAAAAGTGTGATCAACCATGTGTGGTAAAATCATCTATAACAGATGCCCCCTGATGTGTGAGGTCAGAGGGGTAACATGATGGCTGAAATACATTATAAATCCATCCCAGAAGTGGAGTGATGAAGAACCAGGTGGAAGAACTAGCCATCCAATCAGTATAGTATAATAATCAAACTCTGCATATGACTACAAATACATATAGTAGTACCAAATACATAAGAGTACAATGTCCATGAATAGGCATGATATACAAAATGTGACATGTGTGGTCATCGCCATGTACAATATATAATAGATCAGAATCTCCATGATGAAGATATACAAAGGACCAAGATTTTCATAATGGCTGAAGATATCTGACATACACTAGAATCAAGTCATGAGAGTTGAAATCTCATGAACACTGGCACGATCAAGGAGGTAACATTTATGAAATGCCACCAATCTGGGAAGTATTCTACTTAAACTGCTACAAGTACATGTCCTACTATGTGAATAGAGGTGTCGAGGTCAAACATAGTAGTCCATCATCTGATAATCGATCATTGATGTATACCGTTAACAGACGCAAGATCACACACCGATAATCAAAATGGGAATCAAGGTACTAGAGTGAAATCTAACAAGTACAAATAGATGTGTTGAGGTCGAACACTTGGAAGAATCCATCGATCATGGGACATTGATGTATTCCCAAAACTGTCAATGGTGAGAGAACCTACCACTGATGACTGTAAGTCTCAAGGAACTCAAATGAATCTAGACTCCTATCCTAGAGTAAATGATCTGAATTTGATGGGATGGAATCCGCTGGAAGGAGGGCATTAAGGCATCCCCCATCAACCAACACGAGGTACTCAACAACGCTATATAATGTGGAAGGAATCGAACAAGATGTTCATGAACTAGTAATAGTACAGGGAATGGCCGACATGCAAATTCAAGACAACCGAGGAATGGATGAATTAGGCTTCAAATTCCTTCGAACAAGAGAATAAAGGAAAATGGTGACTGAATGTAGGCCTCATAGACTTGATATACAAAACTTGGACATCTCTGCCACACAGAAGGCATCAACAGAGGCTCCATAGGGACTGGAAGCTTAACCAGTCGGTGGAGATAAACTCAGAGAAATGATTACAGCTCCTAAATTCAAACTACTAACCCAACCAACAGATGTGATATACAGTGCTCTGTACGAAGGCGACACAACTCGACTGATGCCAAAGATAACATCTTTTCCTGTCCGGCTTTTTGGCTTTTTTATTTTTTTGGACTTTATTCAGATATTTTGAAAAGCTTGAAAAAGAATAAAAGTGATTTATAGTTACAAGTGTAGGAGGAGACGAGTTTCAAGGGGAAAAGAAACTAGTTCCAAGCAGCAGAACATACCTATGCTCAATGCAAGGAAACATGTGCAGGATAACGACACTCGGGGGAAAGTATCCTCCCGGTAAAAAATGGAGAATCAAGTTGCAAAACATATATAAAGAGGCTCTGGTTGGCTAGACATGAGACAATATCGGGATATATGGCTAATAACCAAAGTCAAGAAAGCCGACGTAAGACTCAATAAGGTAAGCAAAACTCATGATAATGCAATTACAACTTGACATATACAAGGGAGTCCCGAGGGAAAGGCTAGCATAAAATTCAAGAGGAGTATGAAGCTCTTGCTCAAATTCATGGAGGTACTATACAAAGGACTCCTGGACCTAAGAGAGGACAAACAGGATGGGTATCAAATGCAAAAGGGAGCTAACTAGGACACCCATGTATAAGAAATCTCTACCATTCACATAGTACCACTTCTAACAACATCATGAAGGTTCTGTGATACCATGGAATGGGTTCGTACCTAAGGTTAAAATTAAACGGTCATAAGGTCATGCAAAATGCAATCGAATATGAAATCCTAACCTATATGCCAGTTCAGATGTAATACCTGTGATAGGAACGAACAGGTCAAAACCTCGGAGAGAGTGTACAAAAACTAGATCCTACATGACAAGCATATTAGTACAAAACAACCCAAAATAGTCAATAATGAATCCATACTATAGGATACATTAAAGGAAATTTCAACTCAAAATGGGCCTCCTAAGGAAAATTAATAAAATAATAGTTAAAATAATAAAATAATATTTATTAATTTTGGAGGAAGAAAAGAAAAAACTACTTTTTTGTTCGTATTTTCGACATATCTCCCTGTGTTTTTACTCAAATTTCAATCGGGAGAGCTCGTTGGATGTGAAATTAAATTCTGCATCCAACGCCTACCCACTCGGCATACTTTTGATGGGCCCTGCTACCCCAAAAACAAGAACTACCTGAAAAAACGTGATGATGATGTCATCATCACGTTTTTTAAGGTATTTATTGTTTTTGGGGTAGAGGGGCCCATCAAAAGCATGCCGAGTGGGTACGCATTGGATGCGGAATTCAATTCCCCATCCAATGAGCTCTACCGATCCAAATTTGAGTAAAAACACACGGAGATATGTCAAAAATACGGACAAAAAAATAGTTTTTTTTATGATACCTATCCCCAAATCTATATTAAAAAATTGTTTAAGAAGTGCTCCCTTTTTGAATTTTAAAGAATTTTTATTGGCTAATACATGATGACATGGAATTTGTATAATTTTTAGAAGGCCCATTTTAAATTGAAATTTCCTCTAATGTAGGGAGGAATGATCATGACAACTATACCCAAAGGAAACAATGCGGTGAATGATGGGACATAAAAACGAAAGTAAGGGGTAGACCCAACATCCACGCATCGACTACCACCTTTGTGAAGGTGAAAATTGGTGTTAAGGTCAGACGAAGGGAGTGATATGACCACTCTCAAATACGTAAACAAGGTAAGGGGCTATAGTGCCCCCAAGTCCAACACCAGGGTCAGCACTAGGACCAAGGATGGGTGATAGGATACCAGGCATGCCAAAAATAAAAGGATCCAAACTCAAGAGAACATAAATATACTCAAGTAACCACAATCCCAAAGGCCAACTAGCACACAAAGAGCACACTCCTAAGAAAATCTACAGCCAAAATACAAGCAAACCAAGCGGAGGATATGTGAGCTCCCAAATGCAGCAGGTATGTCTCGCTTAGGAGAGGCTCGAAACTCCCATACACTACAAGCGGAGGTATGTAACCAATTATAGTGGCCCTCAGTTTCAAAGCATAAATCAACTGTGATGTCCGACCCCTACCTGGCCAGGACACCTACAGAATAACCTCTGCAAGTACCCCCTGCGATAACCTAGGTAAGGAAACTAAGGTCACATCAATATAACCAATGCTCAGGCAGACAGTCGCAGGCAGGATTGACCGTATGGGCAGGGTAGAAAAGGCCAAAAATATTGAAAGAGCCCCCAAATATGAATATAATCCTAGAAATATCTCCGGTGCTCACAGAAAGTGACCAAGGGTCATCCCAATCACAATCGCGGGCACTGCCTCATGCTTAGCTCTCGTGTAAGAGGAGTGTCTTGAGAAACACTAATTATACCAAGCATTTCACTATATCACCTAGATAGACACCTAATTGTTTGAGAATTGACTCACAATGAACTATTCCAAGACTCTAAATCCTAATCTTGTTTGTGAACCCTATAAAAGAAAAATGTGTAGTTCATTTTAAATTATGCGTTGATTTTAATTGGCTGTGATTACTCAAAGGGAAATGATCGTGGAACTAATGATATGAAGACTCAACTGTGAAATAAAAGTGCACACCTAACAAGTAATGCCAAGTGTAATCTTGTAGAATGAAAAACAGGGTACGCTACTATGTGAAGTGCAAAATTTTTCCTTCAAATGTAAGTGCAATCATTCCTATATGAAAACCTAAATACAAGTCTCATCCAAGCCATCCAATGCAAGTACCTCCTCAAATCTATATCTAAGATGCAACTACGAGTGCAAATATTTTGTATTTTCAATATAAAAGAATGAAAAATGAAAATAAAAGTCATTTAAAACTCTCAGTCTCTACACCAAGTATAAAAGACAGGCCCAGCAAGACACCAAGACAAAACGAGTAATGCAGTAATGGAAAGACAAAAAGGATAAATGACTAAAACTACTTTCAAAGAAAAGTCAATGAAAAAGAGGCCTCTGGTCACAAAAGAAGCATCCAATAGACAACATCAAAACCCAAGAAGACCCAACCACACTCACAACCCACCCAACAACTTCCCACAAAATCAAACTCAACCAAAAGGGAGGATGTACGTGACTGTTTAAAGAACAACTGCGTATGCACATGACTTTTGGCCAAAAAGCTACATGTATATGTAGATTTTGGCCAAAACCCTACATGTATATGTGACTTTTGGCCAAAAACCTGCATATACAAAGAAGATAGTGGTAAAAAGTATGCCAAGGGTCAAACCAATAAAGGGGAGTGTCAATAGATGAACATACTATAAAATGTGACATAGAAACGAGGAGAAACAGAGAGCAATTCAGTAATATCAAGCACATTGTGCCCCCAAACCCCAAAGAAAAGCAAGGAACGTCCCCAGTGGAGTCGCAAATTCTGTTATGGAGAAAACTTCCCATGGTTTGGGCTGTACCACAACAAAAAAAGAAACCGGAGAAATCAATCCCTTCCCCGTATGCAAGAGAAATACAACATATAACACTAAAGGATCTCGAAACATACCTTATTCCGGACGGTTGTAGTAGATCCTTGTTGAGATTTTTCCAATCCCGCTTGTGTTAGCAATTTACTCTCAACAACAGTAAATAAGGAAAGCATGCTATATAATATAGTGTTAGGCCTACTCTAACATATATAATCAATTATACATAAGCAATTAAACACATCCATGGATTCCATATTCATTTAAATGCACATCATTGAACCGAAAAATATATTTCCATTAAGCAAATCAAAGATTACATAAGTGAGAACCTCTGTCGACATGTCTACGAACTGGAGAAACTGAGTCCTCTGCCTGGGCCTCCACCACCTCAATCCTCCATCTCTCAATAGCAAGCTCACAAGCAAAGGCAAGATTGGGAAGAACACAAAGTGCTCCAAGGGACAAAGGGATCCAGACTCAAGTATAAGCAAGCTACGGCAACAATGGACTATAGTTTTCTTACTCTTCAATTCCTCCTCTTCAATGTATCCAAAGGGTTCCTTATATAGTGCTTCAATGGGGTAATGGAAGGTCAAATTTGATCGATCTCAAGGCATATGGAAGGCCAAGAGACAAGTGACTCAAATCCACATCGAGGAAAACTCCAAAAATATTTGGCCTTTTGCACACATCCCGATGTATGCGAGTTTAAGGGTAATATCCACGTATATACACGAGAAAGGGATTAAAAGTCACATACAACAAATAATAGATGTTTTTAGGGATGATCTTGGAAACATAAAAGGTACAAAAATAGTCCATGGGAATCAAAGAGTCTGCAGAGGGACAGGGAAGGCCATAAAAGTGTGATCAACTATGTGTGGTAAAATCAGCTATAACAACGAGTAAACAATTTACTTGCCTTTTTATCTTTTAAACCATAGGCTAAATCAACTTCCTTTTGCGACGTAAAAACAGGAAATTGGTGTCGATAACGATGAGATGTTTTAATCATCTCACTGACCTCCTCCCATGATAACCTACTGAAGCATTCTTCACAATCTTCTATCCAATGCTCCATCCAATCAAGGTTGTTTGCAATGTATAAATTTAAAGCATCCCACACTCAAGCAACTGTATGAAAAAATAACAATTCACTATCATTAATTAGATATCATTACATGTATATTTTAATACAGTTGAATATGTAGGATTAATAAAAAAATAACAAATCAATATGATAAAATAAAATTGGAAAAATACATGATAAATTAATTCCACAAAATCTAATAATTACCTTTCATGGTCCTCATTGTACCTTTCCCCAATAGGACCTCCCTTTCAAATTTGTTGATGGAGTTGAGATGCCAAATGTGAGGCACATTCATATTTTCTGCTAATTTAGGTAGATATTCACTAATATATACCATGCATTGATATACCATATATCCCTCAACCATAGAACCCTAAGGACGTGCTCTTTATCTAACAAGATCCTTCAATGAATTCAACTGCCTCTCCACCACCCACATCGACCTTGTGTGTACCGGTCCACATAATTCAATCTCCTCAACTTGGTGTATGAGGTATTGTTCTTATGCATTGAAAAATGATGGAGGTAGATACTATTGCATTTCACACATTAGTAGAGGAATTTATCTCTTCCAATATCTTATATCTTCTTTATGGATTTCTTTTGAGGAAAGCCACCTACAAATGATGCAATAAAATAATATAAAGCCATATATAAAATTTGCGGGAAAAACATAATATGTCAATAAGTTCTGCGGCAAATCACAGACCAAGTACATTTTCCATATAAAACATTAATTACTTACCTCATGTATTTTCCAAGAAAATAAATAATTTGTTTTATGTTGTTGTCAAAGTCATCTAGGAGAGATAAAGGTAGAACATACTGTATCAAAAAACACATAATTATTATTTATTTCCAAATAAGAGAATAAAAATGATAAAATAGTGAATACCAATAAGGAAATATATTAAAAATTCAGAATTCCCTTAATGAATGTATGCCAGTCATGTGTTTTAACCCCACCAAAATCACCTTATTTCGTTGAGATATTCTTTATGTTAGATGAAAACCCCGTCGGAAACCTGATTTTTCTAATAACCTCATTGACAATATTGATCTGTTGCTCTTTCAAGAACCAAGGAAGACTAATATTCTGTTGATGACCATCACCATTAGAATTAATGATCACACTTTGCAATGCGTGATTTGCTTCTTGGATGTCACTACAAATCTTTCCAATTCTTTCTTTGTCAGTCCTTCCATGTAATATTCACCATAAAAATTCTGTTATGTTCTTCCCGATATGCATTGTATCAAACAAATGAACTATTTGTAGGTGCTCGTAGTATGGCAACCTACTGAATTGCATCGGGTAAATTTTCATTCCTCGTGGAATCCCATTCGTTCCTTAACGACATTCATGAAACATCAACAAAATCAAATTAACACTAATTAATCAATATAGGTACATACCGCGCTGAACATAATTCACTAAAAAAAACAAAGATTTATATAATATATGATACAAGTTGAATGTGATTGTCATTGATGTCAAAGGATTTCAGTGAATGACAAAAGGATAACCAAAGACATGATGGCAAGTTAAACTCAATGAAAGACAAAGGAATGACAAAGGAAGTAATGACATGGCAAGTATGATGATGTGGCATGTATGGTGAGGCTAGAAAGACACATAATGGTGTTCTGGTGCTATCAAGAAGTCAATATTGTAATCTGACATCATTCTGGAAAAATATGGCAACTTTGTGAAACTTTGGAAATTGACCAAGTATGAAAAAGTAGTCACAATAGTATTTTTCCTACTTTTGGCAGATTGATATTTTGCATATGTGACAAATCTATGCCAATTGATGAACCTATTGGCATACACCCAACATCTAGCAGGCATTTGAAAGTGGTCTTCCAAACTGCTTATTGACACTTAGACAAATCTCTTCAAACCCTAAGTCACCAAGGTGATTTTATTTTTTTCATCAAACTTGGAGAGTGAGATATCCAAAATGTGAGGAACATCATACTGACTCAACCATGCCAATATTCTCTCATGCAACCTCATCATCTAACCTTAGCAGGCATTTTACTAGGATAGTGCAAATGAAGGTGAGAGGCACTTTTGGCAGATTGATATCTTCCTCCTCAGAGTCTCTTTGGGTAATCTGAAACCATGGTTGGATGCACCAACCAACATAATAGAGCCTATAACTTTCATATAACTTTTATCATCATCTTATGAGAGGTGGCATGCATTTCCTTGAGGCCACTTAGGCATATTTTACCAATAATTCCATACTTAGACAATTTGTCCAAAACCTAAGGTGGATTTCTTATTTCACCCAAAACCTAAACTAATTCTCTAGATGATGTATTACACCTTACTGATCACACCTATTCTTTTTTCACTCCCAGCCTCATCTTCATTTTCCCTAAGCGGGCATTTTACTAAACTTTGGTGTAAGACGGTCTGAAACCCTGTTTTGGTAGATCCATATCTTCTTCCTCAAGCATTATCAAACCAATGTGAGAACATGGTTAGGTAGACAAAACATACACCTACACGATGACCAGGTGGTGTGGTCATTTTCTTCAACCCACAAATTATGGTAGGCATTTCTCTAGAGAAGTTCTAACTAATTTGACCAAAAATCCTTCTTTTGGGAGACCTGTATCTTCTTCTTCGTGAATTTTTTCTGAGAACCAGGGCCATGGTCAGATAGATATTTCAACAAACTATGGGATGGAAGTTCATGGTGGGCATTTTCTTCTTCTTATGAATTATGGTGTTCATTTTCATAAGGCAACTGCTTTAGGGAATTTTTTCAACACTTAGTCAAAATCCACAAATTATCATACCGTTACCAACTACTACCAGAATGTAACAATGACATCATGAGACATTAGGAAACCAACATGTTTTTTTCAACCTCATCACACATGCCATATGAGCACTTCTTTTGTCATTAATGACCTCCTTTGACATCAATGACAACCATACTCAATAGTGTCCAACAATACATAAATAATTTGGCATACCTTGATTATTTCTATTATATTCCAAATTCCATAGGTGAGGTGTCATTCTTCGTGGTTTTTTTCCATTCTCTTATTTACCATTGAATTTTGCTTTGCCTGTATTTCGATAACTATGGTTCTTAGGCAAAAAGTGTCTATACTCATTAAACACTTCCTTTGTTAAACTCCTTGAACGGCGAGATTTTATCCTGGGACCGCAAGCTGGACATGCAAATTTACCCTTTGTTTGAAGACCTACAAGATATATGAATTAGTGTAGAGAATTAGATCTACAATTTAAAATAATGCATGATATTTTAAATAGATATATATAATATTAAAGAACAAAAGAAAGTAACAATAAACCACAAAAATGTGTTAACCCAGGAGCATCATGAATTGTCCATCCAAGTATTCCATGGAATTGAAATCATCTCTGCCCTATTGGTCTAAAGATGTCATACATAGCAATGCCAGCCCATAACTTCAACAACTCATCGATAAGAGGCTCAATATATGCGTTCATATCTTTAACCTGGTACTTACCTAATTGGTCCAACATACATGATTAATTATATTTAGCTCTATGTCGTTATATATAAAAGACATAATTATCATGCACGAAATAAAGAAATGAAATACTTAGTGATTAGACTTTCAAGTAAAAAAATACAAATTAATTAAATACCTAGAACAATCATTGCCAACATTGTGTTCTCTCTCTTGACCGACATACAAGGAGGAAGGTTATTGTTTATAACAAAAACAGGCCACACTGAGTAGGTAGAACGAATCTCTCCAAATGGATTGACACCATCAGCTGCCAATGAAAGTTTAACATTACAAGGTTCTTCTTTGAAAATTAGCCACTTTTCTTCGATGCACCTAAATGCAGACCCATCTGCAGGAATTTGAAGAACATCATCTTGACTTCTATTCTTCGCATGGAAATCCATAAACTGTGTTATACTTTGACACCTGAACAACCGCTGGAGACGTGGAATTATCAGAATATAACGAAGAACTTCGTGAGGCACCTTTTTTGTCACTTTATCGGTTCGATACCTACTTGTTTGACATTGTGTGGGCATTCATTTTCTAATGCATATTGTCCATAGTATATGATATGATCATTAGGACATGCATCAATAGCTTCATAGTCCATTCTAAATTCTTTCATAATCACATATATCTCTCGATATGTGCGTGGTAAAATATTTGACGTTGGTAATAGAAATTCACCTAACAATCTACAAAATTCAAAAGAATAAGTCAATGTAAACAATATTAATCATCAATATTGCATCCATACTTTACAAATTAGATAACAATAGTAATATAGGAAAAAAGGCAACCCTTTATGTACATGTGAACATGTAGACATAAATAATTAACAAATTACATACCTTAGTATCTGTATGAGACAAGTGTTTGATAAACCATTCAAAACCTTCAAGTTCACTAACAACAATAGCAGATAGAAGATTTGTTTTTGAGCCTTCATAAAGAGGTTGACAAACCTTCTCGAGTAGAGGATCAACATCATGACTATCATCCTGGTTCTCCTCATCCATTGTAGCAAATGTGTCTTGGATCAATCTATGTATCTCATCTTCCTGATTTGAATCACTAACGTTATTCCATCCATATCATCATTAAGAACTTGATTAGCTTCAATATTCTAATCTAGATGTTCATCACCCTGTAAATGAGTATTTCTGCTAGTACTTGGCAAATAACTCTCTGGAAGGGGACATTTTGGGGGCATTGTCTATATATTTACAAACAATGTAGTAAAATTAGTGTGTATAGAACATATAATAAAACGATAAGACATTTTACTGAAATTCATGACATGATGACTATTACAGAGAATACATTAAAAATTGAATAACCTCTTACCAAGGAATGATATTCATAACCCCCTTCGGCGTGCCCCTTCTCCCTACAATGTCTTTCAGCTGTCGTTCTTAAAATTCTTCTTCTTTGCAAGCCCCTGCAATCAGAGCAAGGGAAATAACATTTTCCATCTCCCCTCACCTCTAATGTCGTTCTAAACTGAGCAAGCTTCCTTGCATTTTCATTCATAGTGAAAAATCCTTGTAGTGACAAGTAATTGTCTTACCTACACCATACTAAACAGTAACTTGTCAAATAAATTAGATATAACTATATTTATAAATGCAGTATATTATATACCAATTTCTATAAAGAAAAACATGAAGACTGTGATGAATAGGATTTTCATTGATGACAACATTAATGACAATCATTTTGGAAAAATATGGTAATTTGGTGAAA
The DNA here is from genome assembly GCA_001517045.1 of Pseudotsuga menziesii. Classification (NCBI taxonomy): domain Eukaryota; kingdom Viridiplantae; phylum Streptophyta; class Pinopsida; order Pinales; family Pinaceae; genus Pseudotsuga; species Pseudotsuga menziesii. Next base: position 51,800 of record LPNX011034352.1, on the reverse strand, counting down.
AACAAGAAAATGAAGTGTTGGAAAACTGGCTTAGGTAGCCTTAAGAAAATTCCCACCACAAATTGTGTGTTGAAGAAAATGCCCGCACCATATGGGGGTCTTGTAGATTGATATTTGGCCTACCTGACCATGTCTTTATATTGTCTATGAAGTATCTGAGGAAGAAGTTATGAACCTGCAAAACAGTGTTTTAGGCAGATTGGACCAGACTAAGAAAATTGTCTAAGTGTTGGAAAAACTGGCTCATGTGGCCTTGGGAAAATGCCTAGCATACCTTATAGGTGTATGATAAAAATTATATGAATCTATAATCCTATAGCTTTTTGAAGAGGATATCTCACCATGCTCTCAGTTATAAAATATAATGTTTAATGACAAAGATAATGGTCTACCAAAATAGAGTTTCAGCCTATTTTGCACTATTCCAGTACTAAAAAAACTGCCTTAGTGGCCTCAGGGAAATGTTCGCCCTATCTCATAGGATGATGAGAAAAATAATATGAAAGTGTTAGGATATAGCTTGTGGATGGGTGCATCTAACCATGGTATTAGTTATCCTGTGGAGTGTTTTATGACAAAGATATAAATATGCCAAATGTAAGAAAAATATTATTTTGCATTTTAAAAACACAAGAAAATTGGTTGTGTTAGATTCGGGAAATTGAGAAGGCATTTTGAAATGCCTGTAAGGAGGGGTTATTTTTATGATAAAATTCATCAGGTAGCATAGGCATGTTCCTTGGTGAATGGACTATCCATCCATACCTTCAAGTTGTCTTATCATTGTCTCATATGCAAAATATCAATCTACCAAAAATAGGAAAAATAATATTTTGCATAGTGAGAATAAAAGAAATTTGGCTAAGTGTTAAAAATAGAAGTTTGAGAGGTCAGTTGGAAATGCCCTCCTAGGGATGTCTTTGTGCAAGTAAATTTATCAAATGTCATGGATCCATTCCTTGGTAAGTTTTCCATCTGCTCATGACTTCGGGTCTCCATAGAGTGTTCACACGTGTGAAATAGGAGTTTTCCAAAATAGGAAGAAATATGTTTTGATGTTCAAAAGAGGTTGAGAAGCTATTTTGAAATGCTTTCCAGAGGTTGTGTGTGTGTCAAAAGATTTATCTTGTGATATGGTCTTGTTCATTTTTTAAATGGCTATCTATCCATTCTTGTAGGTTTCCTTATGGTGATCACATGAGGGAGAAATAAATCTGCCAAAGTAGAAGAAAAATTGTTTTTACAAGTTAAAAACAATTTTGTCTAAGTGTTGAATTAAACAGTTTGGAAGCCTATATGGTGATATGGACAGTACTGAAGACAAGATACTAATGGTGTATGGACAGAGTTGAGACATGGATGCAGTATGTTGTATGTTGAATGACTTGCTGAGTATAGAATGAAGACTTGTTGATTGGTATTTTTGATGTGTGTGCCTGTGGAAAACTTTGGAAGAGTGTGATGTATCAATTGTAATTTGTAATATGAAATTTGTATAGGGAGATTGGGTGGAGCTGGGGAAAGACTTATTGGTCTTTTGACAAGTTGAAGCTTATTTGGATGTTGTAGCATCCCAATCAGTTGTAGCTGACTGAACCATTTTGGTGGGTGGTTCCATCTTATGGGTTGTAGCCCACATTGGATATTGAAGTCTCCACTTATATAAATATTACAAAACTATATATTGTGTCCCTTGTGCAATGTCTTGATAGTGATGTGTTTAATTGATGAATGACATGTGCCTAGTTGATATTGTTCTTTGATAAATATGTTGTTGAAGCAATTGTGAAATAATGATATAAGATTGGTAGAAAATGTTGAAATTGAGTTCAAGCCTTAGCTCACTAATTCACCCACCCCCTATCAGTGAGCATTGTGTCTAACAAACTGAAGTTTTCATTGATGCCAAAAAGTATTGTGCAGTGGCCTTTGATTTACTCACAAGGAGACTTTGATAGTTTGGGCATTGGAACACTAGGTGGACCAAATGGTCCAAATGAAAGTTGTCCTTCGACTATGGAAAGCAATTAACACTGTGCCAACGAACAATATCTTAGTGGAGCATCCATCAAGTCCGTAAAAAAAATGAATTGACCAGATTCATTATTGACTGGACCCTCCTGTTGTAATTACTTGGTTTAAATAAAAAGGAAGGAGTTGCAGGGTTGTTAAATTCATTCAGAAGGTACATGACCCAAAGAATACAACTATTAATTTGAGCCTCAATGTTAGTTTGTATCACCCAAAAAAGGATGCATGCTTACCTTTTATGAACTTACGGCCAGATGATTATTGCAAAGTATGACTGATCTCTCTAGTTTTGGATATGGTTGATAAAGAAATCCGAGCTCAATCCATGTTCAATCAATCACAACTATAGCAAATATGTTGAAAATGCATGAGTCAGGAGCTACAACGGATGGACGATTCCATGCACATTCTCACATGACGCTTTCAATTATGGACGGATTGAGTTTTTAGCTTGGAGAATCCATAGACACTTTATGTGCTTGTCAGAGAGGGACTGGGAGGAAGTTGATGCAACTTGTTGATCGTTTTTATCAATAAAACACTTCTTTCAGATAGGGTACCCCTTGACCCAGACCCAATAGATTTGTAACAAAAAATAAAATTTTAAATCTGACAGGGTACCCCTTCACCCAGACCCAACAGATTTGTAACACAAAATAAAATTTTAAATCTGAGTAGAGTTGTGAAGCTTCAGCAAAAGGAGAATCCTGCTCTAACTCAACAAGGATAATTATTAATGCCATTACAACTTGACCCACGTGTAGACAAGCAAGAGCTATTAATGTCATTAATTACAACTTGACCCGCGCGTAAACAGCCTTTGAAAGCTGGAATTGGTTTCACGGGTGTGCAAAGATAGCCATATATCATCGATATAGAGACAAAAGTTCGTTGAAAATTAAAAACGTCGATATTGCCATGGTTTTTTCACCATGATAAAAGAAAAATGAAGTATTAATCCATAAATGTTCAAAATGTGGAAGTATTTCATGGAAAAATCCACTCAAATTTATTAGTGACCCCCTATTAAGTCTAACATCATCATCAATGTTACTTTATTCATCATCCTCAGAGCTGCCCTGGAATAGAATTGGATATGCTTCCCACATATGACTCTCCAATTCCTAGGTTACTTCTTCTGGACTAAGGTTCTTCCATTACACCTTCACCTGTCCAATGGTGTGATTTCAAAGTAGAATTTCCTTTTTGTCAAGGATACAGTTTGGTTCCACCAAAAAATATCCTTCAGGATCCACTTGTACATTTTTCCAATTTATCACATGAGTAGCATCCGATGTACATATCTTTTTAAAACAGAAATATGAAAAAAATTATGAATTTTAAGATTCGGTGGTAAGGCCAATTGGTATGCCACCGGTTCAAATCTAGACAATATTTCAAAAATCCCATAGTACCTAGGTGCTAGCTTAGCACAGCTCCCTAATTTTAAGGAACTCATTTTAGGTTTTACCTTAATGAAAACATGTTCGCCCACTTGGAACTCTTTCTAAGTTCGTTTAAGATCCGCTTGACTCTTATGTTTGTCTTGTGCAACCTTTAAATTACCTTGTACATGTTTCATGGTTAATTCCATTTCCTTTAATAACTCAGGTCCTAGTATTAACCTATCAATGGGGTTACTCCATGATATGGGAGTATTGCATTTTTTATTGTTGTTTTCTTAGGAATTCCTTTTACTGTTATCGTTTCTCCTTCGTTATTTAAATAGGTAAAAGTTTTATCAAAAAAATTTAACACTACTCGATGATGTTCCAACCAATCCACATAATATGTTCCTAACAGAAGTACATTCAGTCTTTACAGAAGTTTCAAATTGATTAATAAATAATATACAATTTTTTACAAAATCAGTTACTTTTTTTTTTCTCTTGTAGCTAATTGAACCAACCATGATTTTGCAAATTTCTCTACTTGTAGTTTACTTTTCTCTACTAAACTAGGAGAGACATAAATCAGGCTAGCCCCTGGGTCAATTAAAATAGAAATAAGTTTATGGTTCAACATACCTTCTACTTCCACCATGGAAAACTGATATTCAGCATGTCTATTTTCTAGCGCTGCATTGATTCTGGGCATCCCTCTTGCTAAATCACCAACCCTTAATTCTTCCTACACAGTATGAATGTTGTTGATGGTATTATTCCTGTTATGACAGACTAATGCATAGTGAGGTCCATGGAATTCCCAACACTTTATTGGTTCCTTACTTTCGTTATTTTTAACATAGTTACTGTGATTATTTGTAAATTATTTACTCCTTGTGCTAGTAGGGTTTTGATGTGAATTATTTTTTAAATTATTTTCTTGAAAATTTTTGTTAGGAACATTGCGTGAGTTATTATGCCCAAAATTTCAATTACGTGTGAAACATTTCTTTCCTAGTTCAAAATTATTAGGCCCTTTTGTTTTCCAGTTTGGCATGTTCTCCCTTTTCTGGTTCTGCTCATAACAGAAATTTGCTTTTGGCATGGCCTCTGTAAGGGTTTTGGGATTATCATATTTAATTATGTCCTTAATATGAAAAGGTAAACATCTCATAAATCAATGCACCTTGGGTTTTTCATCAACAATATAAGGCACATATCGTAGTACTTAAAAATTTACTATTTAACTCTTTCATATTCATGGTTCCCAACTTTAGGTCATAATATTCTTTAGCTCGCTCCTTATAATATTGCTCCGACATAAATTTATTTTTAAATTACTTTTTTAAAATGCTCTAGTTTATATTCTTCTCTTTTATGCCCTTAACTCATTTTATGTCCTGCCACCTAATGTCGGTTTTTTCCAATTAAGTTATATATTTCCAATCTCACTTTTAACTGATTTGAATAATTATATATCTGAAAATATTTTTTCATTCCGGACATCCATGCTTTGGATTCCTCTCTTTTCTCTATTTCACCATTAAAATTTAGTGGTTTAATCTTTTTAAACTCTCCAGAAATCTCTTCATAGGGCTTATATTTCTTCTTTCTAGAATGATAATTACCCTCACTACTGTCACTAGAATACTGGCGTTTCTTTTTGTGTGAGTCACCGTAAATTTCAGAAGAAGAACTACTTTCAATTTTAGAGTGTTTTGACATTTTATTCTTATGTTGATAAGACTTATTGTCATATTCTATCTGTTTATCCTTTTATTCATTATGAAATTTTTCCAACAGTATTTGATTCAGCTCCTCCTGAGCTCTTATGATTCTCTCATTCTCTTTTTCTAATAGTCTCCATTTCAGTTTTTAAATCCTTAAATGTTTGCAGTAATTCAGATGAGTTATTAGTTATATATCCTTTAACGGGTTCTTTTCTAGAACTACTATGTTCATTTAATGGGTACCTCTCTTCAGCATACTCTTCGAGTCCCTCCATACTTGCAAATCTACTTCAGAAATATTCTGTACAGCATCATTTAAAATCATAAATTAGTATTCATACTTTATATTTACTTTTTGTTTATGTGCGCTGAGCCACTTCTGGCCTAGTGTCTGAACGTGTGCTCTAATACCATATGTAACATCCCTAAAATTTCACAAAAAATTAAAATTTTTCTATGTGACATTTACTGTTAAGTCATAGCCTAAAATGTTAGTTTTATAACTAACTTTAGTTTAATTATGAGATAGATTACAAGGCAAGTCATTAAGAGAAAAATAGGAGTTAATACTCTTGGCTAACTGTAACTGAAGGGTTACAAAAATACTTATTAACTTATAATACACATACTACTAACAGTATTCAATTTGTATTCATTTCCAGTATTGAAAGTTAATGAGTTAGAACTATTTGAATTTCATACCAATTATTTAAAGTCCAACATGTAAATGATTCTGATATTTTTTTTCTTATCTTACTAAAGGGGCTTGAGGTAAGCTCAAAGATTACTTAGCTTTTTCAAATGTAATGCAGATTCGATCTTGTATAGGATTCACAGGTAAATTTTCTTCCAGGTTACGATGTAGGATATTAAAGCTCTGAAGACTAAAAAGTAAGTTAGGAAGAAAAACCTTAGACTCTTTTTATTGTCTAGAATTATCAAAGTGGAGGATTTCCCAGACATAAAGTGAAGTCTGCCCTACCTAGGTAATAAAATGGAATTGGTAGTGAAGATCCTTTTTTCTAAATAGATAAACTTATATGATTGATTGTATGTAATTATTAACATACTTTCAATTGATGTAACTCTAGATTACATGCACATTGTTCCATAACTAAGGTCTTTACCATGTAAATCCTAAAGCTTACCCTAGCATAAAACATTAACATTAATAAAGAAAAGTAGTTAGAAACTAACTACAACATCACCAACTAACCTAGGCATATATATAAGTGATGTAAATACAAATACACTACATTGGCATAAAATCAATGCATAGATCAATCACCTTAATTTTAAAACTTCGCAAGCATATATGGATGATGTATAACACTTACACTTATCCTATGCATATACCATTGCATAGAATTAATACTATAAACTTTATCGCGCATACAAATGAATTGTTTAATGTTAACAAGGTAATGGTATTTCTTTTACACATTTGGCAAGGTTAACGAGCATATTATCAATGCATAAATATCATATATAATATAACAAAACTCTAACATGCATAAGTATGGATTATTTACTTGTAACCATAATGCATAACATACCAATTATAACCTAGTAAAAATCCCAACATGTATTGTTTATTGTTTAACAATGAAATAGTATTGTTATTGCACATATGGCAGCTTTGACAAACATATATGCTATGCATGAATGTTAAATATATCCTAACTAAACTTCAACATGCAAACAAAGACTTGTTAAAAGTTTAACTATGGTAATAATGCTATATTTACATGCATTACAAGGTTGACAAGCATAAAATTTGAAGCATAATAATGTACACTAACTTGGGCATATATTTTCAATGCCTCAAATATACACTTAATCTAGGCATAAATATCCAATGCATAAAATATATATTAATCTAGATAAAATATGACATATCTATAATGAGTTGTTTGATATTTACTAAAGTAATGGTATTACTTTGCAATATTTCAGGGTTTAACGTGCAGGTTCAAAAATAAATAGAAACCCAAAAGTATTTAGATGATAGTGGAGTCCACGTGGAAAAAGCTTGTTGGAAGAAGGGTTTTAGTGTTAACCCTAATCATTCACAATCAAAGCCTTACCCTAAAACTCGCTTGGTTTCAAATGTTGTTTCATTTTGGAAAGGAAGAGTGGCCGACAAACCCTCGACCTTCTCGAGGGTTCTGTAACAGGTTTCACTCTTGTCTCTATACGTGGTGTTAACAGGCTTGAAAACTTCTAGTTCTTTGCTATAGTTGTTCCTTCGGGATCAACGCTTAATCTGGTAAGTTGAACAGAACCTCTACGCATTCCTTATTTTTGTTTGTTTATACTAAGCTATAATCTGAACAGTTCTAAGTTGTTTATTATTTGATTTCAGGTGAAAATACAGTTTATGGTTGAAGGAGTTTCCCTGAAGTTGGAAAGTGTGAGCAAGCAAGGCTCGTTAAACCTTAGTCACAACCTAGGTGCCCTTCATTAAATGTTTCAATGTTTCTACAGTGTTTGCGAAGTCTTTTGTGGATTATTACTGTGATGTTCAAAATTTACTGGTGATTAATTGTTGTTTGGTTTCTGGAAAAATGATAGAGTTTCTATGGCCATCTTTAGTGAAAGACCCTTAAGGTTTCACCTGTGAGCTACGGCTCTTTGTAAAAAACGCTTGAGGGTAAACGTTACTGTTCTAGGGTTTTTTAAATTTGTTGTTAATACTGTAAATTTTTGCTTACGGCAATAAATATTAAATCTTCCAGCATTTTTTTGTATTATCTATGTTTTGAAAAAAAATCTGCGTTGATAATTTATTTACCTACTGAGACTTTCTTTTGTCAAAGTGGAGAAATTAGTTAAGGTACAATTCATTTTGTTTTATGTTAAACTAGGGTATTTCGCTAAAGATATTTAAAATGATAAAACTTGATAATGCTGAACTTATAGCCTCGGCCTAATAAGAATAATGATTTAAGATAGGATTTGTCTTTTGTTTACTCAAACATTTTCACAGAGTTAGTTTGTAATTTGGTATTTTAAAAAAAATCCTAAATGTGTAAGTTAAAAACTTTATGTAAGAGCTTTACCCTTACGGGTTTAGAACTCTTGACCTTTAAATTGGGAAACTGTGTTAATTAATATGGTTATATATTGCTTAAAAACTATACTCTGGAAAAAGTGTGTTAATTAATATGGTTATATATTGCTTAAAAACTATACTCTGGAAAAAGTGTGTTAATTAATATGGTTATATATTGCTTAAAAACTATACTCTGGAAAACCTCAATTAATATTTTTTTTTGGAATTACATAAAGCTTTTGCGATTGTAAATCTTTATATGAGTAATTATTTACATCTATTTTACCCTAAGTCTTTTGTAAACAAAAATGACTTTCTGGCTGTGTGAGTTTGGTAGAAGTAAAAATTATTTCGACTGTAAAAACATAATGAGTAAAATTTGACAATAATTTACCTCATAGGTTTTGAACCTTTAACCTTTAATAACCAATCTTGTAAACCAGAGATAATCTTTGGTTTAAAGAAATCATAAATATATTATAAATTAATAAATTAAAAAAAAGTGTGTTCTTCAAGTGTTTTTGCTTAAAAAAATTAAAAGGAACTAGAATTATTATAAACTATCTGTTGTTTAATTAATGGTAATATCACTTCTTTTTATTTATTTTTTTAAATATTCAGCAAGCTAAAAATATTTTTGCAGTATATACAAATATTTCTGTAACTTATATCTATTTCTGTAAGTTTATCTATTTTTGTAACTTGGATCTATTTCGGTAACGTGTATTTAATTCTATAACTTATATTTATTGTTGTAACACATACCTATTTCTGTAACTTATATTTATTGTTGTAGCGCATACCTATTTCTGTAACTTATATTTGTTGTTGTAACGCATACCTATTTTTGTAACTTATATTTATTTATGTAACGTGTATCTATTTCTGTAACTTATATTTCTGTAACGTGTATAAATTGTCATCTCTCACAAGGTTGCAAAGATATTTTCCTTCACTTCCATTCCATCAATAATTTTCCATGGTTCAATCAAATTTTGGAACTACACCAAGTGATCCATATATTCATGAGTTCCATCGAGGAACTCATCCCTTTGAATTTGTATTTATTTTCCCTATAAATAAATCTTTTGGGAACTCCTGGGTACTTCCACCATTCTGAAAATGGTACTCAATGTAAATCAAGGGACATAGACTCAATGCGCTTGATCCTGTGGGAATCAAAATGAGGACCTGCACAACACATCATCCTAGCAATAGTGGCACCAACTGATTGAGATAACCCTCAAGGTGCCCTTATATTTGAATATCATAACCGAGACACATTTGCAATTATTAATTGTTGTTTTATTGAAATACCTAATTGACTCTCTACGACATACAATATATCATTGAATTAGGGAGTTGTTAAGTTAAAATCAGTAATGGAACCAATGTTGTCAAAATAAAATTTCAAATTTACAATGCTCATGTTCAGTTAAAAAAAATAACAAAGAAATTTGATATTAAGTTGCAGGTTCTCATCCTTGATGACATCACAGAAGTAACACATAACCCAAATGGATGATTAACACTCAATCATAAGTTCGTAACACAACAATAACACATCCTAGGAGAAAACTCAATGACACCTAATGGTAACATGTTGGTACTATTGTCTCCACTAACATCCACATTTTAGGACATCAGCAGGATTCTTAAATGCATCACACAACCCTCTTCTATAGAGAACATGTAATATTGAGTCTCGAGTGTTGCAAATATCTCTGATTTCTCTTGATATATCTGAATTATCTTGTATTTTTAAAGCGGTTGATTTTTCCGATATTTTAATAATTCTTCAAGTCTAAGTTTCGTGCTTCCAATATGTTATGATAATTTCATCTTTCCAAGTAAATTAGAACATGGACACCAAAATTAAGAGAAACCAAAAGTGAGGAATAAGACTCTCCCGAGTCATCAAAGCTAGGCAACTACTTGACCAAGGAAAATGTTTCACTAGGAACATGGTCGCGTTGAAGTTTCGACACTTAAAAAACATGAAATTGATTCAATGATGACCACTTGTTTCAAAGGGGACGAGATATATATATATATATATATATATTGACAAGTTTAGATCTTGTCAAGATATTTATAATGAGGTATTGCATTAAGAAATTTGTTTGTATTCTAAAGTTATGGTGCTAAGAATATGAGAGAGGGTGACGTTACTTTTTCCACCTCAACTCCTAAGTCTAGGGCTTATGCACTCTAGGGTTTCTTCTTCATATTGTAATAAAAGGAGTTGTATCCTTCTGATTAAGTTCTTTTTTTCTAATGAGAATAGTGGTCACATCTATTCTCATAAATAAATTTCCACCAATCTAGCCACTATATATTGCTATGTACATGCAAAGTTTTTCACCTCCAATTCTTTATAGGAATTTAGTTTTCAATATAATACTTTGTTTAATATCTTTTGTTGTCTTTTAAAATAGTGTGATCTTTTTTCTTTAAATGCACACATACCGTACATATACAATTCTTATTTTCTTGGGTATTTAACTTTTATAAAATGATTACTCCAAAATCATATAAAACATAAATCTGCAATATATATAATTTTTAATATTAGAATATAATTTTTATGTATATTTTATATTTTCCATCCAACACAACAAAGACACATATTGGATATTAAATATGTAAAAAAGGGTCAAGACAAAATAACACATGTTTAGCACATATGTTTTGGATATTCTTTCCTTTGTCTAAGAAATGGTAAAGCAGATCGTTGATGTTGGCTATTGGATATGTAAATTATGTACACCAATTCTCCAATTCCAACTTTGTCTTTAACTCCAATAATTTATTATGATGATTGATACAGAGGAAAAATAAAAATTGACAATTGTTCCACATGAGTCCATGCAGAGGGATGCTTGTATTTGTTTACCATGTTAATGAGTTGTTTTAGTTTTATTTGCTGGAGACTCAACTATGTTGGCAACAACAATTATGAAAAACTTGCACAATTAAACTCTCAAATTGATACTAAACACTCTGTTGGCAACAACAATTATGAACAACTTGCACAATTAAACTCTCAAATTGAAATGAAACATAAAGCAATTCAAACCAAGAATAAATCCACTGTCAAATATATGCAAGATAATTTGTTTTTGTTTTAAGATAATTAAATGGATTGTATAAATTACATGAGTGGACCAAAAATAAATGACTAAAATTAAAAGTTCCAAGGATTAAATTTCCCATAAATCGTTTTGGTTTATAAGATTGAATTGAGGATCAAGTCCAACTAGTAATTGTTGAACTTGATGATTAAATTTCCCAGAAATCGTTTGAGTTTATAATATTTCATTGAGGATTAAAGCCAATTAGTAATTATTGTTATATGTATGGAACCTGCATATAATTTTGAATCAGAATCTCATGGAGCACGTTGTAGAATGCACCAATATCCTTTAGAGCAATGTCTCGATGGAGAGTAAAATACTGAAATTGTATTATTTAGGTTTTAAGAGTTTGGCGATTGAGAATAACAAGGCCGAGGAGATCTTTATAGTATGTAGTGTTTCCAATATGCTAGAATGACATCATATGCATGGAGTACTATCCAATGTTGTTGTTTTAGGAGTTATACCAACTCATGGAGGAGCATTGTTGTGAATTTTCCCCTATCTAGTCTAGATTCAAGCTTACCCCCTAAAGGCTAGCTTGGAGTGCTTATAGTGTAGTGAGAAAAAGAACAATTGTTAGAGTAGGAAATAAAGCTTAGGGATTTGGTTGATAAATATACAGAGGTCAATGAGAGGATATAAAAGGAAAAGTAGGAAGCCCTAGCTACTAGGGTCGTCCAACTTTTTGACTTGGATCCATAATGATCCTCAATAGAGTTAATGCCAATTTTTTCCAAGCTCAATATGACACAGGTTGAGAGGGATAAACTGGAAATCAACCTCAACACTCATAAAAAATAAATATACCATTTATTTTACTAAGTATTTATAATTTTGATCCTAGAAGAGTTTATAACTTGCAGCTCAATGAACCATTTTAAGTTCAATTTTTTTAATTAAATTAACAATATGATCATGTTTGAGACTCGATCCTTCGATTGTGGAATAGAATCTCGTAATCGCTTCAAATTAATTTGAATTTTGAGTAGTCATTTTAGTAATAATAATAAAAGAGTGAGCTCTCATCCTACAAGATTGTAGTGTTTCCAGGTTGTTGGAATTACATCATCCGCACATAGTACTAGCCAATGTTGTTGTTTTAGAAGCTATACCATCTCATAAAGGAGCATTGTCGTGTTTTTTTCTTTTACATCAAGGCACTGAGTTGAACCAAATATGGAGGTTGTCTTTTATCCCTTTTGTTTGCATGATATGTGTCATCTTAAGGATTTATTTTCTAAGTTAACTCTCCAAGAAGGGGCATAATTTCTAGCATTAGTAGGATCAACATACACAATGGCATCCTCAGGAGCACTAGTCCCAACAGTACTAGCAGCATCCCCATAACCAATTGAACGAGCATTTGAATATAACCAATTGAACCAACATTAGAATAAGAAATAGAAGGAGCATAATGACTAGCAATTCCCATAGTAGCAGTTCCATATGCATTCTCAACATCCTTGGCTTGCAATACTTCAACTGGATCTTCTCCCTTCTTGGGAAACCTTGATACAATTGTTTTTTTCAGTCAGTTTTTGACCTGGATGGCTCAATCCAATGCTTGGGAGAATATTTTTCAATGTTCCCTGGATCGACAATGGAATGGGTAAGCATGGGAACAAGTTGATATGATAAATAAAGCGGGTTGGGTATTGGTCGTGCAGAGAAGTAGATTAATTCATTTTCCCTAATGAAAAGTAGTGGGTGGGAATATAGTAGTTGATCCAGTTAAAAATAAATACTAGACACTTCAATTTACTGATACCGGGTGATTGATGATTAGAAAATCAAAACCAATACTTTGATCCTACATAAGAAGGTAAGCCATACACATCAATCTTAGTAAAAAGGTTGTGTGCGTGAGGGTTTCAAGGGAAAGAAGGTCACATAGGTTTCCAACAGAAAGGAGGCTACGTGTGGAGTTACAACAGGAAAGGAGGCTCACAATGGATTATGAGTGGAATTTGCATAGGTCTTGCATTAAAAGGAGGTGGTTGCGCACCAATGACTGCATCACATGCACCTCAAGTGCAGTAGAAGAATTCGCCTAAGAAACCAAAGCAGCATGATCCCTCACCTACATTAATACTTCACTAAAAAGGATCTCTACTCAAAGAAACAAAACTGTTTTCCAATACAACTACTTACAGCATCTTGTCGCCAGGTCTTGGGACACAAAATCCCAAGCTGATGTTGCCTACAATGGAAGAATAAAAACCAAGTATATCTCCAAAAAAAATGAAACTATAGAAAAAACATTTGAAAACTAAAATTTTTGAAACTTCCTTGTAGTTAATAGCTTGGATCTAAAAATTTTACCTTTTGGAAACCTTGGCTAGTGTTGGTGCAATCAAAACTCTAAAATCAACCCCTAAATTGAAAAGTACTAGAGCTACCAATAACATATTTTTTTACGTTAAAATTACAAAACCTCGGTTAGCGTCGATGCAATCAAAACCCAAAATCAACCACCAAATCAAAAAGTGATGCTACTAGTGCCCCCCTTTCTTTTGTCAAATTACTAGTGCATGCATTTTGAAACCATGCATGGTGAAATGATTTTATTTTTTAAATCAATTTTAAAGAGATAGGAAGGCTCAATTTTAATTACAAAAATTAATTTTCCTCGAAAAATTTAAAATTAGATACATTTGAGAAAAACATTTAAAAAATTAAAATGCCATAATTTTTTTAAATAAAATTGAAAAAAACACTATTTAATTAAAAAAAAATTATTTAAAAACAAATATTAAAAAGAAAACTAAAAACTAAAAAATAATGAAAAACTCAATCTCAAAAAAAAATTAAATTACAAATTTAAATTAAAAAATGAAAAAATAAAACAAAACTAAATTTTTTAATTTTAATTAAAAAAAAAGTAAAATTTAAAAATTATAATTAAAAAAGAAACAAATAAAAATGAATTGGGGGTGGCATGGGAAGTCGATTCCCATAATCGAGTTTCCACTCCCGCATCGCTTTCCCTTTCATCACCTCTCTTCTTCCTCCCTCCACCTCTCATGCTCCCTTTGCTCCACCCCTCCCCCTCGTGTGCCCTCCGCTTCCTCTCCTCTCATGTATCTAGGGGCACAAAGGGATGTGGGAGGGGTTGGGTGCACGAGGGGACATAGGGGAGAGGAGGGCGGAGGGGGAGGGTGGTGGCTTGATTATGGGAATTGAGCCCCCCCACCCAATGTTTTTGTTATATATACATTATTTATTTTATTATTTAAATTTTACTTTTAATTTTTAAAAAAATCTCTACTTTTTATTTTGTATTTTTTTAAATTTTAAAATTTTAAAATTGATGGAAATGCTTCCTATTATTAATTAAGATAGTAAACTGGAGAACATGGCCGACCTCCAGTTCTTTCCCAACTACCATGCTAAGTACCATCGTTCCTTGTTTCAAAACCCTCCTCTTCTTCCTCTCCTAAGTTTATAGCTTTAGAGTCCTCTTACCATCTCTCAATTCTTCAATAGAAAATATCTGCTTCTTGGGTCTAGGGAGATGCCTTAAACTGATTAGGATTTTGGCTTCCTTTACATAATTCCAATAGGATATTAGAATCCACCATAAATATAATATGTATTTGTAATTGATTGGATCCAATCATGACTAAGAACTCTATATCTTTACTCATTATAACTACAGAATCTGGTCAAACTAGCCCGTTTGACCCAAATCCTCTAAAAAGATTGATCTTCTTCTTTCCTAGATGTGACAAAATATATCTAGAAAGGAAAGTTAAGATATTCATTCGCATGGAGCTATCTATTATTTATTATTGAACATATGCCAGTAAATATAATAGAATACAATAGAAATATAGAAGAAACTCACTTGATAAGTGTATCCTCTGTTCGATGTGGAGCCTAATCTTATTAATTCAAAGGTCATGTTTCAACCATGTTTGGATCCCAGTACCATGATGAGCGGCTGTGTGGGGACTTCCCTCCCCCCATTATAGTTTCCATGAGGGATCCAAGGGGAGGCGACAACTAAATTGGGAGCCCCACCTGGCAGGGATTCGGGGGATGTGCCCTCGTAGAGAAAATTTCAGGAAAAATGCCTTGTAAAATGTTGTAATTTCATAGTCATAACTTGGTCAATAATGGGTGATTTACGGGACCATGGTACTAGGTATCCCATGGCATTTTTTCATGGTAATCCCTCTTTAAAAGGAATCCATTGTAATACGGTTGTGTATTGTAGTATTGTGAAAACGATCTCTATAATTATGTAAGAAAGACCGTGAGAGAGTGAAGAGGAAGTGTAGTGGATGTGCTATATGTTGTATCCCATCATTTTGTTGGACGTTATAATAAAAGGACTAGCAATTTCTATCTGGTCTTATCCCATCTTGGGTGAACCACGTTATATTGTTGTCTCTCTTGTATTGTGTTTATGTGTTTTATATTTGCAGCTTGTTTTATGTTATTTCTCTTTAATCGTGTCTTTCTACATCCTCCCGAAGCAACCTACCTAGAATACATCCTCCCCCCTGTATCATAACTACGTAGGATATTTAGTTAGTCTAGAAACAAATAGAATAATTAGTCTTCCAACCTACCTCATATAGAAGAGAAGGTGCACCCTCATACACTGGGATGATATTTATTAAACTCCCAAGCTAAAGGTTAGATGATGCTTAATGAGTTCTATTAGTGCTCCCACCTAGAACCAACAATCTTTATTTCGTGTCGTTTCATCATAACCATGAAAGTGGATTAGATTCACGCTCTTGGAAGAGGATTTATCCTCTCCAAGTTTTTTTCTTGTAAATATAAATTTATCAGTTGGAATATTAAGAGCCGAATTCCAACTCTTGAAGAGGACCAAATGACTATGGTCACTAAGCATATCTATTTTATATCCACAATTCAAGAAGTTGTTTCACTTATGATGAGGAGATTATTTCTTTACAGTGACCAAATTATAATAAATTATAACTTCCTAAATGGAATCTTAAGAGAGTATAGTGACATTCCACCTTTCTTCCCAAGTAGCAACAAAACCCCTTTTTAAATATCAAAGTCGCCGAACTACAGATTCAAAATAAAATGTCGACCAGCTTGAAACATTTAGTAGCTTCGATTCACTTTATTGTAAATGATTCCATTAGGTCATCTATCTTCCAACTAACACTAAACTCTTAATCACATTTCTAGGTGAAGAATTAATAAGCCAAGATAACCAATATAGGTCGATCTATCCAATTATGTAAAAGAATGTCCTAGTTTCTATCCAAAGACTAATTTTGCAAGGTACTAACTATTATGAAAAGTAATTAACTCTCACTTTATCTCAGTTAACTAGATAAGTCTTATTAATAGAAGTTGAGTAAAGTTCAGCGAATAAAGCATGCATGAGCAGTTAATAAAGCATGCACGCATGAGCTAAGTCAGGTTTCAACATTCAATAAATGTTTAAATACACTTTTAGAATTTCAATTTAGTTGTAACAATTTGATCTTCCTTATTATTCTCAATGAAGCCAGAAGAGCATCAACTTGTGTAATGTGTTAATATATTTGTCCCGAACATTTAGATTGGTATGAGAGCTTCGGTAGAGAGACGATTTTCATATCCGAAGCATAGGAAGAAGATTGAAAAGAGCATAGGAGACACTCGGTGTGATTTTTGGTGAAAATCGTAGGTACCTCCTGTACCTCGGCACTATATTTTTCGGTTACACTTTGGAAACTATTTTTTTATTGGCCAATGCTTCACATGCACGTGAGTGTTATCTTTAGGAAAAGTACTATAATATTTGATAAGTTTCATATAAGACAAATAAAGGGAAAATACTCCTCACGTGTTTTTCTTTTATGATTAATTGGTGATATGAAAGTTTTTCTTTAAAAAAAGGTTATGTTAAATAAGTATGTTTAAGAGAAATTTTATTATTTAAAGTTTTTTTTATAAAAAACTATTTTTTTAAAGATATATAAATAATGGAGAATTCATTAAAAATAGTGGAGTTTTTTTTAAGAGTTAATTAAAGATCCTGCAATGTCTACATTGTTTCTAGAAGCTACAATCAGTCATAGATTTCTCTTTTTACGAGGAAAAATGACTATAATATGTGGGACACAAGGATGGATGTCTATTTAAGATTAGAAGATGTGTGGGAATATATTTTGTATGGTTATTCTGAACCGGATGCTGCAGGGGTGACAAGCTCTATCAAACAGAGAAGAGCAAACCCAGAGGATTCAAAAAAAGAAGGATGTGAAAGCACTGCATCATATCATGAATGTCTCAGATAGTAGTGTGTTTCCAAAGGTCTCGGCCTCATTACACTCCAAATTTGCATGGAAAACCTTGGAAACCAGTTACCATGGTGTTGGTAAGGTACAAAATGCTAAACTTCAAAACTTAAGAAGAGATTTTGAAGATTTAAAGATGAAATAATCAACTACAATATATTCATTTATGACTCAAATCATGGGCATAGTTAGTCAAATGAATACATATGGTGAAAATATTATCGATCAAAGGGTGATTAAAAGGGTTTTGAGATCTCTACCCAATAAATTTGATCCAAAAGTTACATTTATCGAGGAAGCAAAATATCTAAGCCAACTATCCATATATGAGTTGACAAAATCCCTGCTATCATATGAAACCAAAATCAAGAGGAAAGATTCCTCTCCGGAGAATTCCTTTAAAGCCCATGTCTCATCCTCAAAAGGTAGAGAAAGAGGCAGAGGAAGAGGTAAATCAAGAGGAAGACGTAGAGGTGGCCGAAACAATGGAAAGGAATATCCAGATTGAGAACAAAAAAAAGTATGATAAATCAAATATTAAGTGCTATTATTGCAATAAGTTTGGTCATTATGTTAATGAGTGCATAAATAGGAAAGATGATTAAGTAAAACAAAATTCCAATGTGACTAATACCTCTGAGAAAAAAGAATATTTGTATTTATTACTTGTCACGATGCACAAGAAATCCTAAAGGGACTTTGGCTTTTAGATAACGTCTACAAGAACCATATAATAGGTGATAGAAGTCTAGTTGCAAATCTAGACGAGTAAGAGAAGATAGAGGTTAAAGTCAACACGTATGAGCTAATTCCATGATTGAATATGCAATAGATAATGTCATGGGAGAGGAGGAGAACTTCGTTGGTAGATTTGTGTCTCAATGTTTCAAGCCACCAATATGGGCTCATCATCAGGATAAATGCCTCTCAAGATGACACAATCGTATTCGGTTGGGGAACTAAGAAGCGAGTCTGACTTCCATGATTGAGAATAAATAATAGTAATATATTGATAGATGATGATAAAATATTACAATGAAGCTCGCCTTTATAAGGCTTGAGCATGCATAGTGAATGGTTACGCCCTTTCACCTTAGTAAATAATAATTTATTATTAAAAATTAATATATCATTTAAATATTCATAACGTTGCCTTCCCCTTGGGAAAGCTTTGTCCTCAAAGCTTGATTTTTTTTAATGTCATCCTTCACTCTGATTCTGTGTCGGTATTAGACTCAAATGAGAATTCTTGTGCAGAGACTTCAACTTCCTTTCCATTGATGATTTTGCACTAAATTTTCTGGTTGTTCCTACATTTATGGTCTAGGGTCCAGTCACCATCGCATCGATGACATGTGTTTTTTTCCTTCTATTATCAGAGTAACTGTTAGATGTTTTCGACCTATTTTAAATTTCATAGGAATATGATTGAGGTTTGTGGCGTTGATGACTGGGTGACCAATTATTTTCACAATATCTACATTGTGTCTCTTTTCCTTGCCGATAATTGTTACCGCCTCTTGTTTTTATTCCTTCCAATTTGTGTTTTTTTGCTTTTGCTTTATGTCTTGCCACTTCTACGTTAGGTATGTCATGCATCTTTAATTCTTTTTGGAGGTATGGTTTCAGACCTCCTAGATAGGTTTCGAGTCTTTCTTTATCAGATAACTCAAATACTCATGTCGATAGGGATTATTATTGATGTGTGAATTCCTTAATGGTTTTGACCTGTTGTAATATGGTAATCTTACTGGAAAATTCATCTTCTACAATTTCTTGAAACCTATTAAAATAATCATTTTTGAACAAGTTCCAAGTGTAGGAAAAATTGTCTCTCTTCCACCACAAGTACCAATTATAGGCATACCCTTCCATATGAATTGACACATATTTCACCTCCTCCTCGTCAGATTGAATATTGTAGATGTCAAAGTACTCTTCTATTTTGTTTAACCAGAAAACGCATTGGTCTCCACTTCCATTGTATTTCAACAACTCTATTTTTTCCTTAGGTGGGTACACTATGTAAGGATGATATTGGTTGCCTTTTGCTTTATAGTTTGATGGTGGCTCGGATCTATTGGACAATGCAACCGCCATATTTGAACTGCTTCGTTGTTGGCAGTGATCTTTAGCCTTTTCCTTCTTTATTATCTTACTAATAGCATCTATTTGTTTGTTTAATCATGCCTCCATATATGGAAGTACATTTATTTCTATCTCTTGTTTAAGGGTCACATTGTTAATGTTTATTTCTTTTTGCAAATCTTCTTGATTCTTGGCGAGTGCTTCATGTGTGGAAACGTGAAATGAGGCATCTAACATGTCTGGGCTGCTAACATGGTATGTACTAGGCATTAGTTTTTGTAACACCTATATTAATGTATTATGGTTCTGCGTCATGGTGCTCAAGTTCCGTGTTATGGTGTTTATGTCTTGAGTCATGGTACTCAATTTGTCATCCAAGTCTTTTTGTTTGTCGTTCATGATGTCCAATTTTTCATCTAGCCTTCTTTCTAGTGCCATAACAACTTCATCTTTGATTTCTTTCTTGAGCACTGTATTGTTATTTTTCATTTCTTCCTTCAAGTTTTTTTGGTTGGGGACGAGGGCCTTGATGTCCTTCTCCAATCTTTCAATTTGGTCTTTTAATTCATTCATGGTCTTGGTCCTCGTATGCAAAGGTGTGTATTTGTACGCTATTTTGTCTTATGGAGAGTTAAAGAAACTTAAAGTTTTAATTAATTAATAATAATAATTATTATTATTATTATTATTATTATTATATATATGCTTGGGAGTATGAGGACCCAGGTGAATGGGTAGTGAATAGAGTCTGCGCAGGCGGAGAAGGGAGAATGGAAATGGAAAGCGGAGGATGTATGAGATGAAGGTTGGAGAATGGGGAATGAAGACCGAAGGGAGGGAGGCCAACAGAAGAGGGCGTGGATAGAGAAGGTGGGCGTTGGTGTGGAAAGGTTGGGAAATTGGGTAAGAGAGAAATCATGAGGCAGGAGGAGGAAGAGCGTGGAGGAGAGGAAGAGTGCGTGCAACAAGAAACCGAAGAGGATTACACTAACCAGATGGCAGGAAGCGATATGGCAGCAACATGTTGGAATATGGAACAAAGCGAGAGAAGAAGTGGAGATGGGGGATGAGAGAGAGATTGTGATGGGATCGTGGTCTTCCCAAAGATGATAGGGGGGGAGAGTGCGAGAGTTTGGGATATTCGGAAGTGAATTGTGGTCTGCGCGAAAGGAGAGGTTGGACATGGGACAAATGGAGGTGGTCTACGTGAAAGGAGAGGACAACATGGAATGAAGGAGGCATGAGGATGGTGAGAGGATGAGCAATTAGGAGGGTGGAAGTAGATGGATGTTGGGAGGGTAGATTTGGGAGGAGATTATGCAAAAGGGGACTTTAATGGGAATTACAAGGAGGGTACTACAACGACCTGAGTGTGGTGACTGAGAGGAGATGGAACAATAGGTCTAACATCGGGTGGGAGAAATAAAAGATAGGAGCGAGATCCTGGGTTGGGAGGAAGGTGGAGGGTCATGTGAGATATGAGTGAGATGAGTAGGTGTTAGAATAATCAAACCAATAGTTACCCATATTTGACATTAATTAATCATTTTTTTCTTATTCCTAGATTCCTAAATTCCTTACTATGCTAGTTGGCATCCACTTGCACCTAGAAGTCAACAAATGCTAAAACTGGCTTAAGAAGTTCTTTAGAAACATCCTGGGAAAGATTCTGAAAACTAAACAGTTATTCCAGAATAGAAAAAACACAGTTCTACTTTTTTTGAAAGCTTCCTTGCTTTTAGCAGTTTTAATGCAAAAGGGAAAAGCTAGTCCATGAGTAACTGTCTTATTTTTTTCCTTAACCATCCTCCTTATTTTTCTCCATCCAAAAGCATGGATATGATCTCTTTCCATCACTTATCAGCTGCTACATATCAATCAGCAAATTCATGAGCATCTTGATAGATTAGGAAAGCGATTTATGCACCTATGGGAGATTTTGACTAGTTTAGTAAGCCTGCTTTTTGTCCAATTTGAATAGCATCCTTATGCTTTCGAATATATGACATAATGATATATTTGGACAGACTATTACTTGATGATGTTGGCTTATGTACACTTATTAAATATAGGACTTTGTTATGCTCCATATTCAGTCTCCTTTTTGTGGAATTTTGCGTGTTTGACTAGTAATTTTGTGAGTGTAATTGATCTAAAACTTGGACTTATTTTCCACATGGTATCAGAGCCTTGATAGATCGATTTTTCTCCTTTCATATTTCTATTGCAAGTTCAACATCACTAAATGGGAGCGCATTGTACTGGTGGAAGGGCACAATTGCTAAGATATGGACCAATCTCAAAGGACCATCTTGACTCCATTCAATTTCTTCGAATGGAAAGCTGAGATGGAGATTTTGTTAAGGGATAAAGGCCTCTATAGGGTTACCATGGAAACTGATGTAGAGCCCAATGCAGCTGCAAAGAAAATTAAATGGCACAACAAGAGGGATGAGGCCTGTGGTATTTTGTGCTTAAGCATTTCAAGAGACCTCCTCCTCCATCTTAATCGATTGACATCACTAAATGAGGTTTGGGAGAAGATTGAGAATCTATTTGGAAAGACATATGAAATGATAGGAATTCAACTCGAGAATGATTTGATCTCATTGAGTCCTAGCAACTTCGAATCTTTGCAAGTCTACTTTTCCAAGTTTAAGGCCCTAGTTCTGCAGTTAAAATAATGTGGAATCGAAAAGAAGGAAGAGCAACTAGTCTTGACCATACTTTCGAATCTTGGTCCTGACTACTCAGTGTTTGTTTCAACCTTCCATGCCACCAAATTGACAGCACAAGTCTGGAATATTCCTAAGCTTGCTGACTTCATGGAATCCCTTACCTAGGAGCAAGATAAATTGGTAATGATGGGCACCATTAAACCTTCCAAAGACCAAGCTTTAGTTTCTCTATATTAGAGGGTGGATTCCAAAGGAAAGAATAAATCCAATTCAAAGAAGCCACCTGAGCAAAAGAGAGAAAAGATAAAGTCTCAAGAGGAGCCCTCGGGCTCCAAGAATAACTTCTAGAAGAAGAAGAATAAAGGTGAAATGAGAAAGTGTGCATACTGCAGTAAGGGCTATCATCCCGAGAGCTCTTGTATGAAAAAAAAATTGACATATTGACCCAAATCCTAGAGAATAACAACATCTCCCTTCCTCAATGCACAAAGAAGAGGGAAGGAAGATCAAATTCAGATGACAAGGAGAGAGTACATCCCTTGGTTTCCAACACTTCAAGATCATCCACATTCATCATTGATTCTGGAGCTTCTAGACACATGGTTTCGATAAGAGAGACTTTCTCCTCTCTTAATGATTTGAAAGGTCCAAAAATTGTTTTGGGAGATGACTCTATTACTGATAGTATGGGGAAGGGTAGGATTGACCTTTACCATGGTTCTTTCAATGATGTGTTGTATATCCCAAGTCTTGCTGCTAACCTCTTTTCAGTGTATCAGATGACCCACACTGGGTCTACTAAGAAATTCATCCTATTTCCCAATGAATTTGAAATATCATATATTTTGAATGGTAGAGTCATAGCAAAAGGTGTTGTGGATCACAATTCGAAGGTATACAAGTTTTCCCATTTCCTACCTTTCTCAAACCCCTCCGCTCTTCTCACTCAAGCTAATGAAGCAAGAAAGCTTTGGCATCATATATTTGGACATCTTAACTACAAGTATCTTTAATATTTGAGTGTCAAATATATGGTCATAGGGTTACCAAAGATCAAGTTTTCTAAGGGAGTCTGCCAAGGTTGCATCCTAGGAAAACACCCAAAGCACAAGTATGAGAGAGCTAGTCATGAGAGAACCTCCACACCTCTTCATTTAATCCACACTGACATTGCTAGTCTATTCCCTCATATGTCCATTATTCAATCCAAATATGTCCTAACCTTCATAGATGAATTTTTCGGGTACTGCCAGGTCTACTTCCTAAAACACAAGTCTGAATTTTTTGACCTCTTCAAGGTATTTCGAGCCTTGGTTGAGAACCAGTCTGGGAGGAGACTTAAGATCCTCAGATCTGATAATGGTGGTGAGTATGTCAAGTCTGATTTCATCCATTATTGTCAATATTGAGGTATCTAGATGCAATATTGTATTCCTTACACACCTTAGAAAAATGGTGTTGTTGAGAGGAAGAATAAAGCACTCAAGGAGATGACAACTTGTAGTATGGAGTCTAAAAATTTTCCACCAAAGTTTTGGGATGAAGAAATCAACTATGCATCCTATATACAGAATAGGGTGCCTCATAAGAAACTTTATGGAATGACTCCTTTCAAATCTTGGAGTGGGAACAAGCCAGATGTGACCCATTTCAGGATTTTTGGCTCAAAGGCTTGGGCTAGAATTCCAACTGAAAAGAGGAAGGATTTGAAACCCCAAAGCCAAGAGTGCCTATTTCTTGGGTATTCTGAAGATTCAAAAGGGTGCAATCTGATCAACTTGATCACTCAAAAATATTTTATTGAAAGGAGTGTTCAGTTTGAAGAAGAGCGTTTAGCAGTAGTAGAAGTTGGAGAGTCCTCTTCATCACCACAACCACTTATTGTAAGTGAAGAGACTAATGAGTTTGTTTATACTGATATTTCTGATAATGATGATTTAATTTCATATCCTAACAGTTTTACAAGACCAAAATGGTAATCAAGGACCATTCATGCAGCTGGGGAACTAGCGGGGAATCCTAGTGACACTAGGAGGACTAGATCTCAATGCGAGAGTTACCTTTGTGTGAAAGATCCATTCTTTGTGGATAAGTGCTATTTTATGGTTGAATCTAGCCCTCATACATATGAATATTCATCATATGATCCAAGATGGAAAACAATCATGAAGGAAGAATACAATTCGCTCCAGAAGAATGACACATGGGAACTAGTTGATCTTCCCCCATGGAGAAAGCTAGTAAAGTGTAAGTGGGTTTATAAAACCAAATTTGCTGCTGATGGTTCACCTTTGAAATATAAGGCAATATTGGTATCTAAGGTTTACTCACAATTTCAAGGTATTGATTACAATGAGACCTTTGAGCTAATGGAAAAGATGGACTCCATAAGCCTAGCTTTAGCCATTGTATATTCAAGGCAATGTGAGGTGCATCACATGGATGTGAAGTGTGCCTTTCTACATGGAGATTTGAAAGAAGAGATTTATATGCACCAACCTGAAGGTTTTAGGTCCAGTCCATATTTAGTGCAGGTTAAATAAATCATTTTATGGGATAAAGCAATCCCCCAAGGCTTGGTATGCCAAGATTGATGGCTTTATGTTGTCACGGAATTTTTTTTTATGCAAGTCTAATCCGAATGTATATTTGAAGTTGATACATGGTTCTTTAATGAATATTGTTTTTTATGTGGATGACCTATTGATAACAGGAAGTTCAAATAAAAAGATTTCCTCCTTAAAGGATGCATTGAACCATGCCTTTTCCATGATAGATTTAAGATTGTTGAGCCAATTCTTGGGTCTCGAAATTTCTCAATACTCACATGGAATCAAATTTCATCAGTCCAAGTATTATTCATGAGATCTACTCAACAAGTTCAACATGAAGGATTTCAAGCCAAGCAAGATTCCTTTCCTTTCTGGAGTTAAGCTTGAAGAAGCAAGTTCTTCTCCTTTGATAAATAATATACTATATAGGTAGTTGATTGGGTGTTTGCTTTATATTACACATAATTGAATTGAAATATCTAGAATGCAGTTAGTGTGGCTTCTAGAAACATGGATCAACCTCATGAAATCCATTGGAAAGCAGCTAAAAGAATTCTAAACTTTGTTCAAGGAATAAGAACACATGGGATTTTTTATGCAGCAAAATTTAACTTAAAAGTAGTTGGATTTACTGATAGTGATTGAGCAGGTGACAACACATATCAAAATTCTACTTTAGGATTTGTGTTCATGCTTGTATATGGACCAATCGGCTGGTCAAGTATGAAGCAGAGTGCCATTATAACTCTCATCTACATAGGTAAAGTATAGAGGAGTTGTGAATGCAACTACTCAATGTTTGTGGTTGCAAAGAATACTTGGAGAATGTGGGATCGAATCAGAGACTTCCATTGTCATCTATTATGAAAAACAAAGCACCATTCGAATCTCTACTAATCTAGTTCAAAGACAATGAACCAAACACATTGAGATCCCTGTGCACTGTATCAGGGATCTTGTGCATGATGCATGGTACCATAGCTCTACTCTACTGTGCATCTTCAGAGCATGTAGCAGACATATTCGCCAAGGTGTTTTATGAGAATACCTTCAGTAATATCAAATCACTGCTGGGGATTTCGAATCATGTGGTGAAGAATGATTGATAACAATATTTCCAATTTTTTTTATGTCCATGTTTAAGGGAGGCTTTTCCCCTTGGGTTTTTGCCTCTTTCCTTGGTTGTATTGACAAGCAGTATGTAAAGGGTGACTAAGCCTTGTTTCCAGGCCCTATATTTTTCTGATATTTTACATAAATTCAGGCTTAATGGGGGGTGTTAGAATAATTAAACCCATAGTTACCCATATTTGACATTAATTAATCATTTTTATCTTATTCCTATATTCCTAGATTCCTTACTATGCTAGTTGGCATCCACTTGCACCTAGAAGTCAACAAATGCTAAAACTGGCTTATGGAGTTCTTTAGAAACATCATGGGAAATATTCTAACAACTATGCAGTAATTCCAGAATAGAAAGGCACAGTTCCGCTTTTTCTGAAAGTCGCCTTGCTTTTAGCAGTTTTAATGCAAAAGGGAAAAGCTAGTCTAGGAGTAACTGTCTTGTTTTTTCCTTACTCATTCTCCTTATTTTATCCATATAAAAGCACGGATCTGATCTCCTTCCATCACTTATAATATGGTACATCTCACTCAGCAAATTCATGATTATATTGACATATTAGGAAAGTGATTTATGCACCTACGAGGTATTTTGACTAGTTTAGTAAGCCTTCCTTTTGTCCAATTTGAATAAAATCCTTATTATTTTGAATCTATTATTTAATAATATATTTGGAAAGCCTATTAATTTATGAGGTTGGATTATGTACACTTATTCAATACAGGATTGTGTTATGCTCCATATTCAGTCTCCTTTTTGTGGAATTTTGCATGTTTGACTAGTAATTTTGTGAGTGTAATTGATCTACAACTTGGGATTAATTTCCACAGTAGGGAAGAGGAGGGAACATGAGGATGGATTGGGTGGAGTGATGGAGATGAGACAGAGCCTAGGTGAAGTGGAAGGGTGAGCCGAATCTGAGCTTAAAGTGGGAGGAGTTGAATCCGAGCTCAGGGGAGAAACGACTGCTCTGATACCACTTGACACAACCGTATCCGGTTGGGGAACTAAGAATTGAGTCTGACTTCCATGATTGAGAATAAATAATAATAATATATTGATAAATGATGATAAAATATTACAATGAGGCTCACCTTTATAAGGCTTGAGCATGCATAATGAAGGGTTATGCCCTTTCACCTTAGTAAATAATAATTTATTATTAATAATTAATATATCATTTAAATATTCATAAAAAAATATTAATAAAAAAAGTATGATAAATAAAATATTAAGTGCTATTATTTCAATAAGTTTGGTCATTATGCTAATGAGTGCATAAATAGGAATGGTGATAAAGTAAAATAGAATTCCAATGTGACTAATACTTCTAAGAAAAAAGAATATTTGTTATGTTTTACTTGTCATGATGCACAAGAAAGCCTAAAGGGACTTTGGATTTTAGATAAAAGCTACAACAACCATATAATAGGTGATAGAAGTCTAGTTGCAGATCTAGATGAGTCGGTGAAGATAAAATTTAAAGTCAACACGTATGAGATAATTCCATGATTCAATATGAAGTAGATAATGTCATAGGAGAGGAGGAGAACTTCGTTGGTAGATTTGTTTCTCAACATTTCAAGCTACCAATATGAGCTCATCATCAGGATAAATGTCTCTCAAGATAAATATAGATAAAATGATGTGATAAATAAGGGATAGTTAGGATAAAAATTAGCCGACTCATCGTCGACTAATTTTTATCTTAACTATCCCTTCTTTATCACATCATTTTATCTATATTTCTCTTGAGAGGAATTTATACTAATGATGAGCCCATATTGCGGCTTGAAATCTTGAGACACAAATATACCAACGCAGTTACACTCCTCTCTTTTTAGATAATTCCAACTATTGGCAAAGAACCGGTCAACATATTGACCAAACAAGGTAAAAAGAAAACCATCACAATGCATATTATGCTCCATGGTTGAACCATTATTTGCTTAGCATTGGGAAATTCACTGAATAGAAATACAATCTCGTTTTTAGGGATTAGATCGTGCCATTTATTACAAACCTCCAAGTACACAATTAATCATCAAGGTACAAGTGACTAGGAATAGAATGTATTTGCTAGTCATGGATTGTAGTAAGCATGTAAGCTCCTTTTCCCAAAAAGAAACATGGATGGATGGATTTTTGTTATGGAATTTTAGATTGTACATCTTCACTTTATTGGTATGAAACTATTGCAGCAGAAAGACATGGTTAAAGTATTATCGCTTATTAAGGAGCCAACAAACAAACGTGAGTGTTGCATTCTATAAAAAAGCAACATAGGGATAGATTCCATAAAGGTATGTCTTAAAAGGTACATGCACTGATATAACTAGTTCATACTAATATGTTTGGTTCAATGTAGATTCAATCACTTAGTGGAAGTTATTAGTTTCTTACATTCATTGACGATTTCAACAAAAAAACATGGGTGTATTTCCTTCATCGAAATTTAGAAACTTTTGGAAAGTTCAAGGAATTTAAGGCCTTGGTTGAAAATAGAGTGGCCATCAACTCAAATTATTGAGATTGGATAAACGGGGGGATCATGACTCAAAGGAACTTCATGATTACTGTAAACAACATGGAATCAAGAGGAAATTCACTACAAGACATACACCTCAGCAAAATGGTGTAGCAGAATGTAAAAAAAAGAACCATTATGAATATGAAAAGAAGCATTCTAAAAGGAAGAAACTTGTCTCGTGATTTATGGAGAGTGGAAGTGGCTTGCATTATTCATGTGTTGAACATATCTCCCACCAAAAGTGTATAGAACTGAGTACCTCAAGAAGCATGGATAGGCATGCCTTGTAGCATTGTACATTTTAGGATATTTAATTATGTATCTTATGCTAATGTACATAAACAAATAAGAAAAAAGACAAATGACAGGAGTGAGAAATGCATATTTCTTAGACATGGTGAATAATTTAAGGCTTATAAGCTATATAATCCTATGACTAAGAAGGTCATTGTCAACAAAGATGTATTGTTCAAAGAACAAGAGCCATGGGATGGAACCATAGATAAGGTTGTTGAAGTTGTAATACTTCAATCAAAAGATGAAGAAAAAGAGGGGAAGATTGTGATAAAAAAGAAGGATCGCAAAACAATAACAATAAACAAGATGCAAATATTAAACACATAATCACATTACAAGAGAGACACCAATATTATGTGGTTCACCCAAGATGGGATTCATCCACATAGAAATTGATAGTCCTTTATTATTATATCGTCCAACAAAATGAAGGTATACAACCTGCAGCACTCCCACTGGTGTTATTAGCTGATTTTACCACTACATGTGAATCACGCTTTGTATGGCCTTCCCCTGTCCCTCTGAAGACTCCTTAGACCCCTTGGACCATTTTTTGTCCTTTGATGTTTCCTTGACCATCCCTAAAAACATGTGAAAAATGATACACGTGACTTGTAAACCCTTAATCGCGTATATACGCGGATTT
>LPNX011034352.1:0-22119 GCA_001517045.1 Pseudotsuga menziesii | reverse complement strand
ACATTGTTGATTATATATGCTAGAATAGATCTAACACCAATATATATAGTATGCTTGTATTGTTTACTTGTTGTTAAGGAAGTAATCTATCAATTCAAGTTGAAGTTGGAAAGCTCAACGGGGATCTACTTCAACCGTCCAGAATAAGGTATGAGGTTTGATCCTTTAGTGTTAGATATTTAATTTCTATTGCATATTGGAAAGGATTGATTTTTGGAGTCAAGCTATCTGTTGTGGTACCCCAAGCCATAGGAATTTCTCTTCATAACAGAATTGGAAACTCTGCTGGGGAGTTCATAGTAGTTGTCCTTTGGGGGTTTTCTATCGGCATTCAATGACTTTGAATTGCTCTTTCTCTCTTGTTTCTGTGTCGGGTCTAGGGGCATGTTTGCCTGGTAGTGTTTGATTGGTGTGAATTTTGTCTCAGCTTGTCTGTTTGCCTTGATTTTTATTCACCTTTCTTCCTGTACGCGAGTTTTGAACTCATAGTCGCGTATACACGTGGGTTTCTCTGCGATTTCCACGTATACATGCAGGTTTACTACGAATAGTCACGTATACCCTTAGTTTTTCCTTTTAGTGGAAGTTAAATGGTTGTTGGGTGAGTTGTGATGATTGCTGAGTCTCCTTTGATAATGCCTGAGTCTGTATACACCTCTGTTTCTGACCAGAGACATTTTTTTTTAGGGTAAATTTTTTTTTAAGAAGGTTCTTGTCATGGCATTTTCGATTTTTTGTTTAGGAATAGTGCATTATATTTCTTTTACCTTAGTGCTTTGCTTGAGTGCTGCTTGAGTGTGCTTGCAGAGTCTGGGGGTTGCAGAATCATTCTTTTGCTTTTTGTATCTCATTTTATTTCAAAAAATCCAAAAATATTTCCTTATCATCATGCATTGCATTTTGCATAGTACTTGCACTAGATTTGCTTTGGAGTATTAGTCAGGATTTCATATAGGAAAACTTGCATTCATCATTTGAATAAAAATTGTGCATTTCACGTAGTAGCATACCCTGTTTTCATGGACACAATGCATTTGCATTTATTGTTAGGTGTGCATTTTACTTCATGTTGTGTCATAACACCATTAGTTGCATGGCCATATCCCTCTTTTGAGTAATAAAGCCAATTAAAATCAACGCTTGATTAAAATGAACTACACTCTTTTCTTTTATAGGATGCACCAACAAGATTAGATTTTAGGGTCTTGGAATAGTTCATTGTGAGTGAATTCTCCAAGACCACTAAACAACAACATGTATGTGTCTGTCTAGGTGAGTGTGTGAAATCCTTGGTATAACCAGTGTTTCTTGGGATCCTCCTCTCAAAAGGGAGTTAAGCATGAGGCAGTGTGAGCAGTTATTGATTGGGATGACCCCTAGTCATAACTGAGTAGCACCGGAGATATTTCCAGGATTGTATTCGTATCTGGGGGCTCTTTCGAGAGTTTCGGGCTTTGCTACCCTGCCCATACGGTCAATCCTGCCTGTGACTATCTGCCTGAGCATTGATTATATTGAGGTGACCTTAGTGGCCTTACCTAGGATATCGAGGGGGTACTTTGCAGGGGTCATTCTGTGAGTGTCCCGGCTAGGTTGGGGTCGGACAGCATAGTCTCTTTACACGTTGAAGCTGAGGGCCACAATAATTGGTTACGTACCTCCGCTTGTTGTGTATGGGAGTCTCAAGCCTCTCCTAGGCGAGACATACCTGCTTCATTCGGGAGCTCACTTATCCTACCCTTGATTGCTTGCATTTGGCTTTAGATTTTATTGGTGATTGCTCTGTGCACGATAGCTTGCATAGGATTTGCGTAGATAGAGAGTCTTTTATATTTTTTTGAGTCATTGTAGATTCGGGTACGACTCCTCGCCATTCTCTTCGTTTAACAGTACTTACGCCTTCTACATCTCCTCCTTTTTTGGGAACGAGAAATAGACAGTCCAGGCGGACTACTTCGCACATTGATTCACACACCATGGGAGACCATATAGAATGTATTCCTGAACCACTTTCTCCCATTCATGTGGAAGATGGGGAGTTTACTCCTAGCTATGATCCTTCACCCGACTTGACTGAGTTAGGGCCTGTGATTTTTGAGATAATAACCTTTCATGATAGACCTACTCACTCTAGGGTTGATTCCCCATTGACGCATCGCCGGTATGGAATGTCGGAGGATGACGAGACTCATTTTGAACCCGCGAGCACTAGTTATGGTAGTTATGGTATGTCTGGTTTTCTTACACATGATTTGGCATTTCATGTCGAATCCGAGTTTGAGCCTAACACTATGCCTGGGGGCACTCTCATTCCTTACCATGCGGAGAAGTTTGGGAGCAGTAGTCACATTGCACCTTCCATCCCGGTGGTGGAAGTTACATCACACATTCCTCCTAGATCTAGGGTTAGTGATCCTATTAGGATACTAGATCCGAGATGAGTGACTATAGGGAATAGTACATACTTAATTACACAGATCCCTTCATCCTCTATCCCTAGTTCTTCAAATGTTCACCCTCCACCTTATTCACGTGGTCCTTCGGGCCGAAACGTTGCTACGAGTTATGTCCGTACTACGGTTACTAGACCGGTTGTGTCTCAGCTTCATGCACCGCCTATTGTTTCGAGAGGTCATGTTCATACTTCTAGAGGTCACATTCCTACTTCTGGAATGTATATTCCTACTTCCAGAGCGTATGTTCATACTTACGGAGTGTCACATGGGACATCTCATGTGATGACTTATGGACCCTATTATGGGACGCAGTATGGATAGGGTTCTTCACCTTATGGGGGTGGGTATCAACAACCTGCTTAATCTCCAAATTACGGCTTTGTAGCTCCTAATAGTCAAGTTCCACCACACTATGGTGCTTCCATGCCACCCTATACGAGTCAAATGGGAGGAGGGCACTATGGCCAAGGCCATGGTGATAATCAAACCTATGTGAATCAAAACTATCAGGGAGCGGTTCATCGACCTCATCATCATAGACTCCCTTTCCTCGCGACGCTGAATCTTCCTGACTTGTCGAGATTGAAAAATGATCTTGTCGCTCATGACCTGGCTTGGCCGGCTGTCCCTACTAAGATTCCCTTGGAAATTCCTAAGTTCGAGGGAAAACCGGGAGAGGATCCGAGCGAACATGTTACTACCTTTCACCTATGGTGCTCTTCGAATTCCTTACACCAGGACTCTATCCGTTTAAGGCCATTTCAATGCACCCTTACAGGGCCTGCCACGAAATGGTATATAGAGCTACCTAAGGGGGCATTCGCTTTGTTCGATGACCTAGTGATGACTTTTCTTAACCACTTCCAGCTACCAGTGCGTTATGAAATTGGTATTGAACTCTTGTTGACATTTCGGCAAGATAAAGCCACACATATCTCGGATCATATTCAAGAGTGGCGTAGAAGGAAGAGGTTAATTAAAGCCTTTATACTGCCAGAATTCCTCCTCGAATGGTTCCTTAAGTCGTTATTTCCATATATAGCGAAGGATGTTTCTGCATTTGGAGTGCAAAATGAGGAACAAGCGATTTTTAGGGCGTAGGAACTGGACTTGATTTATGCTTAGTCCGGTTTGTTATATGAGATTATTCCCAACGCTTCGCATTCTAGTTTTGACCACAAAATTAAACTTGGACCACATGTTGATGGCATTGTTGGTTGTGCAAGTGCTAAACCTGCGGATACGGTTGCAAAAAAATTTATTCAATTGTCAATCAACCAATTTGCTTCGGGACAAGCTACGACTTCGTCTCAACCCGCCCAAATGGCGAGTGTACTTTCAGTGCAATCGTCGAACCAGAAGGGTAACCAGTAGCCCGGATGGAATAGAAAGAAGGGTAAGAATAATCGTAAGGGTGGGAATAAGAATGAGAATGCTAATAATAATGACAAGAATGCAATGCTGGGGGGGACAAGCAAGCTAAACGTAAGGTTAAGTTCCCTTGCAAGTTATGTAAGGCCGATCACCTCACTTACTTGTGCCCTCGTATTGATGAAGCCTCGAGATTCTTGGCACAGGGCCCAGCTATGCTAACTAACCCTTTACCTCACAATCAAAATATGAACTCGAGGACCCATGATCAGTCTGGTGGTGATCATGATCCGCCGGAGGGTAGTGGTCGTGGTTGCATTAACATGGTACGTGCTATGAAAGTTGTGACTCGTGTGAAGGACTATGGCTCGTCACAACCCAGCCCAAGAAAGGAACCTGATCCACCAAGGTCTCCTTTACATATTGAGAAACCTATTAATAAACTTGAAGCTGCACCTCGCATTCCTAAGGGAGTCCTTAAGCGTTCGAGGCACAATCCTAATGCCCGAGCCGCCCAGAACTATTTAGTTGTCGAGGACTTGGGCCACACTCCTTGTGCGATGTCTGCATTGGAAGTGCTTCAGAGTTGTCCTTCGCAAAGGAAGGCTTTGCTTTCTGCCCTTGGTGTGAATGATGATGATTCTTCCTCCGTGATTAAATTTGAAACCGTAGGACTTCAGCCTCGCTTTCCTTACTATGTGTCTCTTTTGATTCACATAGAATGTCTTAATATGACCATCAAGCGCACTGTGATTGACGAAGGCGTTGCCACTCTGTGATGTCTTTATCGTGTTGGAAGGGTTTAGGTTCCCCTGAGCTGTCTAAATCAGAGACCATGTTAACAGCGTTTGATGGGAGATCGTTTAGGCCACACAACATCCTTCCTTCCCTTAAGGTCCATTTGGGAGGGAAGACCGTTGCAATAGAGGTCGAGGTGGTTGATGCGCACCTTGACTACAATATCTTGCTGGGTAGGAATTGGATGTACAGTATGCAAGCTGTTGCTTCTTCCCTATTTCACGTTGCATGCTTTCCATTTGATGGGAAGATAGTCACGATTGATCAAACGACATTCAAGAATCTATCTGTTACCACATCTTCGGGAGCTTCGATCCTGATCGTTGAACACTCTCAGCCGGCAACTGGGAGTGTGGGTGTATGCATGTATCCATCCCTCATGGGAAGCTTTAGTTGTCTTGCACCGATCCTTATGATAGGGTCTAGTTTCAGTGAGGCTTTGACATCTATGAGATCGATGTCTTTTTGCACGAGTCACATGGAAGATCCTTGGGTTCTTCCTACATCGAGTACTCCGAGTGAGCCCATCGTGATGGACGTGCCGTTGCCTGCAACTATGATAGCTTATCAAGCTAATCTTAAGTCTGTTGCAGAGCCCAGTCCTTCCTCTTCGCAGACGGAGGAGGAGGACCCTTATGTGCTGCTGGCATGGGCAGTGCAGTCTTCTCATGTGCACAACTGGCTTGGTATTGTTTTCCCTTCAGATGAAGTGATTATTAAGGCTATGTCGGGAGTTGAGCCACCATGGGAAGAACTCCATCATAGATCTTACTTTCTTCCCAAGCTTGACCGCTTGGAGCGTGAGGACTTTAGGATGGTTCTTAGTGAGAGAGTTGGTAGTCCTATGGTTCCATTAAGGTCTCCTGGTCCAATGGCTGATGGAAGCATGGCGAACATATCTTCAATGATTCCTATCAATATCTCTCGCGATCCTGGTAGGATAGAGAATGTCTATATTGGGGCGGAATGTTCCCATGCTGAGATTCAAGAATACACCAAGCTATTTAAAGAATTATGTGATATATTTGCTTGGTCTTACGACGAAATGCCAGTTATCGACCCTCGTATTGTCGAACATGAGATTAATACTTAACCTAACGCTAAGCCTGTTCGACAACGCTTGCGTGCGGTGAATCCTAGGAAAGCACCCATGATTAAGGCAGAGATAGAGAAACTGTTGAAAGCCAGTTTTATCTATCCCGTTCCCTTGATGAAGTGGGTTTCAAACCCTGTTCCGGTGGATAAGAAGCAGGGAGAGATCCGCATATGTACTGATTTCCGTGATTTGAATCGTGCCTGTCCTAAGGACAATTTCCCCACACCATTTATTGATCAGATTTTGGATGAGTGTGCGGGTAGCGAGGTTTTTTCCTTTATGGATGGATTTTTCGGATATAATCAGATACAAATTAAACCTGAGGACCAACATAAGACTGCATTTATTTGTCCTTGGGGAACGTTTGCATATCAAAAAATGCCTTTTGGCCTTAAGAACACCGGAGCTACTTTTCAGCGGGCAATGACCTTGATCTTTCACGATCTCAAGTCAATTATTGAAGTATTTTTGGATGACCCTGCTACTCATTCTCGCATGAGAATGCATCATTCCTATCACTTGAGATTGGTGTTCTAAAGATGCCACCATTATTTGGTTAGGTTAAATCCTCATAAGTGCATCTTTTGTGTGAAGTCAGGTCGCTTGTTAGGATTCATCATTTCTAAAGAGGGTATAAGAGTCGACCCTTTGAAGGTTGAGGCAATACTTCAGTTGTCTCCCCCAAAGAATATTCGTCATCTTCAATGTTTGCAAGGCATGGCAAACTTCTTACGAAGATTTGTGGTCAATTTTGCCAATTTGACTAGAGGCTTCATGCGTCTATTGAAGAAGGACACCACCTTTTGTTGGGATGAGCGAGCCCAAGAGTCCTTTGATGCACTCAAGCAAGCCCTAGCATCGGCCCCGGTGATTAGTCCCCCAGACTATAGCCGTGATTTTCTACTTTATGTGGCCGCGTCCATGGAGACGATTGGTATGGTTTTGGTTCAAGAGGATGAGGAGCTCCAAGAGCATGTTATATATTATCTGAGCCGGAACCTTATAATTGATGCAGAGATTCATTATTCTCATGTTGAGAAGCTTTCCTTAGCTACCGTACATGTGGTTCAACAGTTGAGACATTATATTCTCCTTCGCCAGACCTTGGTTGTAGCCCATGTCAATCCGTTTCAATTCATCCTCACTCGAAGGATGATTGGGGGAAAATATAATAAATGGATTGTCATCCTGCAAGAATTCGTTCTCGAATTTGTTTCGGCAAAATCGAAGAAGTCTTTAATTTTTGCAGAGTTTATATTGGATTTGCCAAGCGAGGCTAAGGAGTTGGTTTGTGAAGATACATTTGTCGATGAACACATCTTCTTAATCTCAGATTTAGACCCATGGTATGGGGATATCATTATATATTTACAAACATTGAAGGTCCCTACTCACCTCTCATGGGATGAACGACGACGATTACGTCACGTATCTAAGAATTACCTCATAGTGGATAACACTTTGTACCACCGTGGGGTAGATTCCATTTTACGACATTGTTTAACTCATGAAGAGGCTGAGGTAGTACTGAATAATTGCCACGGAGGGGTGGGTGGTGGTCATTTATCTGGGATTTCTACAGCCCAAAAGCTCTTAAGAGCAGGTTATTTCTGGCCGTCGATCTTTAAGGATTATGTAGATGCAGTCAAGAGGTGCCACCCTTGCCAGGTGTTCGCACATAATATGCGCTTGAAACCTGCCCCGTTACATCCCATTATCACCGCCGGTCCCTTCACTAAGTGGGGGCTTGATTTTATGGATTGCAACCCAGCTTCGGCTGGGGGGCATCATCATATCATAGTGGCTGTTGATTACTTCATGAAATGGGCTAAAGCTATGCTTAATGGTTTGTACCATGTGGACGGTGAAATGGGAAGATGGCCACGAAATGTGTCACAGCTTAATGGTTTGTACCATGTTAGAGATCCGACGTTATTAAGAAGATTCTTACGTGTGAGATTATTAGAATGGCAATTTGACAATATAACATACATACACATTCCAAGAATTAATAATCAAGTTGCTGACTCATATGCTAACTACGTGTTAGATTGGCATTTGTTTCATACACAATAAATTCATCACAAACACAATTTTTACACATGTAAATAAATAAATCGATCACCATAAAAAAATTTATATAACATCAAAAATGTGGTAATACATAGTGTCATGATACAAAAATGGGGCTCTTGAGCCACCAACATATAATACACGGTAGTACAAAATGTATAGACTCACAGGTATCTAATCCTGTGGAGGAGGAGGGGGGTTGTGATCATGGAAGGTCACTACGGCTCTAGCTATCCGTCGGAATAATCGCACCCATGCTCGTGGTACACCCACCACCTGGCACTGCATAGCCTCAGGAAAGTCCTCGATTTGCGCCATGGGAACCCTGTGTGTCAGCCTCACAAAATTGGTATGAATTCTCTGGAGCCTCCGCTCCGCATTCACATCCGTGATATCATCTCCTCTTCCCCTCCGTCTGTGACTAGGGAAGCCTTTCGGCCGTCATTGTCCCACATCTGCATACAAATGGTAGATGTCACTATGTATTGTCACGCAAAAATATGTCTTTTGATTCCATATAATCAAAAAACACAAAAAAATTAAATAACTCAAAAATTAAAAGAGAGGGTCGAGATTTGTTACCTATATCGCCATATTCCGATCCTGGTGGTAGTGGCATGTTCGGGTCCCCCCGAAAATCTATCCCCGCATAGGGGTAGTCATCAATGGCAACTATCTATCGTCGCCACCACGAAAAAAAATCAGCTGGATAGGGGTTGACCACCCTACCTCCCCCCAGTCTGCGCATCGCATCTACCCAACGCCGTTGGGATGGATCTGGAACCTTATGAAGAGGAACGTCAACTCTGGGGCTTAATCTTGGAACACGCTTGAAGAAAAACGTGCTCAATATACTGCTGAACCCGAAGTTCCACACTCTGCTCGCCTTACACTCACTGAGCTGATGTTTCATGTTGCTCAGTTGTGTAGTGCTCTAGTCATAAATCGTGGGTCTCATGCACTCCACTGCATAGAACATCAGAGGGCGCGAGGCCTAGTGGAGTGATGCTAAGCCTGCTATCCTACCCAATGTCAATAGTATGGCATTTAGGCCTAGCATCTGTATAGCGTTGGTAGGGACCTGACTCCCCACCTTCTCTGTGTCTAGATAGTAGTACACTGCAATGTACTCATCGATAGTCAGGCCACCTCCTGGCCCACCACGAGAACGAAGGTTCACTACTTCCCCCCGTCGGGAAAGCCTGGTAATGAAGTATATGTCCTCCACCTCTATAGTGAGGGACATCCCATCTATCTGGAAGGACTCAGTTTCTGGAACCCAGTAATCCACCAGCATCTGCAATAGTCTTGGTTTGGCCCTCAAGCCACCAAGACACCAAAAATTATAGATTCCACATGCACGTAGAGCTTGTTGAGCCATTAGATCGGCCCTTACTGCCTCCTTTACCTCACCATGTTCACGCTCTCTCCATTCTAGGACCATCCTGCACAAAAAATTGCAATTTTTCCCATTAGATTACTTGAAAAACTTTATGCGCGGCCTCATATGCAACTGTTTGCCAAACAGCCGCGTATGTACATGACTGTGGGGGAATTTTCCACATATATCCAGCCCTATACGCAGAAAAACCATCGATTTTTGTGTGGGCTACAGCGCCCTTTTTAGTTTGGCCTAGAAACCTCAAATGACCATGGAATTTGATAAAAATTGCATCAAAATGAAAGAGAAGAGCATGGGTAAGTACCTGGAAGAAATGGTAGTGGATTCCATCGGCTGGATCTCCTGGAATTCGCTGTTGAAAATATGAGCTCAATTGGGTAAAAATTTCAAATGTTTTATAATATTTTGAATTGTTTACTATTTATAGAAATTTTTCAAATTTTTGAAAATTTTTACCCCCTTTCCTATAGTTTTGACAATTTCTAATCATTTTGGACCATTTTTGACATAACTCATGATGTAGGAGGCCCTTTTCAGTGTCGTTTCAACCGTTGGATTGACCTATTCGTGTCGATCTCAGGTATCATATCTAAACTGGCATATAGGTTAGGTTTCATCACTGTTTGCATTTTGCATGACCTTATGACCGTTTCATCATAACCTTAGGTACGAACCCACTCTATTATGTCATCGAACCTTCTTGTTGTTTTAGAAGTGGCATGATATGAGTGGTAGAGCTTGACCTTACATGGGTACCCTAGTTAGCGCCTTATTTGCATTTGGTGCCCATGCTGACGTTTTGTCCTTTAGGGTGTGGGAGTCCGTTGTATAGTACTGCCATGACATTTCACAAGAGCCTCATACTCCTCTTGATCTTTTGCTGGCCTATTTCCCTCAGGACTCCCTTATGTCAAGTTGTGATTGCATTATCATGAGCTTTGCCTACTTTATTGAGCTTTATGCTGGCTTCCCTGACATTGCGCTTCAGCCATATAGCCCGAGCTTGTCTCTTCTCTAGCCATGCAAAGCCATTTTATATATCCTTTGCAGCTTGATTCCCTTTTTACCAGGAGGGGATTTTCCCTCGAGTGTCGATATCCTACACATGTATCCTTGCATTAAGCATAGGTATGTTCCACTGCTTGGAACTAGTTTGTTTGCCCTTATGACACTCGTCTCCTCCTAGTCTATAACTATAAAGTAATTTTATTCTTTTTCAAGCTTTTTAAATATTTGAAAAAGTCCAAAAAAATCAAAAAACCAAAAAGCCGGACAAGGAAAGATTTTATCTTTGGCAGTTGTCGAGTCGTGTCACTTTCGAACAGAGCACTGTATATCACATCCATTGGTTGGGTTTATAGTTTGACGTTAGGAGCTGTACTTGTTTATCTGAGTTTATCTCCACCGACTGGTTAAGCTTCCAGTCCCTATGGAGCCTCTATCGATGCCTCCTATGTCACAGAGATGTCCCAGTTTGTATATCGAGTCTATGCTTCCTTTATTCAGTCACCATTTGTCATTATGCTCTTGTTCGAAGGAAGTTGAAGCCTGAGTCGGCCATTCCTCAGTTATCTTGACTTTGCATGTCGGCCATTCCCGGTACAGATACTGGTTCATGCACCTTATGATCGAGTCTTTCCACATTATATAGCTTTGCTGAGTACCTCGTGTTGGATGATGGGGGGTGCCTTAATGCCCTCCTTCCAGCGGATTTCATCCCATCGACTTCAGATCATTTATCCTGGGATTAGAATCTAGAGTCATTTTGATTGCCTTGAGACTTGCAGTCATTAGTGGTAGGTTCTCTCGCCATCGACAGTCTTTGGGAATACATCAATGTCCCCTGATTGATGGATCCTCTCAAGTGTTCGACCTCAACACATTTATTCACACTTGTTAGTTTGCAATCTAGTACCTTGATTCCCATTTTCATTATCGGTGGGTGATCTCGCGTCTGTTAACGGTATACATAAATGACCGGTAATCAAACGATGGACTACTATGTTCGACCTCAACACCTCTATTCACATAGTAGGACATGTACTCATAGCATTTTGTGTAGAAGACCTTCCATATTGGTGGCATCTTTTATATGCTACCTCCTTGATCGTGCCAGTGTTCATGAGATTTCAGCTCTCATGACTTGATTCCAATATATGTCAGACATTTCCAGGTCTTATGGAGATCTTGATCTATTATATCTTCAGTCATTATGGAGATCATGGTCCTTTGTACATCTTCATCATGGAGATTCTGATCTATGTATATTGTACGTGGCGATGACCACTTATGTGATATCTTGTATCATGCCTATTCATGGCCATTGTACTCTTATGTATCTGGGACTGCTATATGTATTTGCAGTTTGTGCAGAGTTGTATCATTATACTATGCTAATTGGGTGGTTGGTATTCCATTTGGGATTCTTCATCACTCCACTTCTGGGATGGACTTATAATGTATTTCGGCCATCATATGACCCCTCTGACCTCACACATTAGGGGGCATCTGTTATAGCTGATTTTACCACTCCAGGTGAATCACGCTTTGTATGGCCTTCCCCTATCCCTCTGCAGACTCCTTAGACCCCTTGGACCATTTTTTGTCCTTTGATGTTTCCTTGACCATCCCTAAAAACATGTGAAAAATGATACACGCAACTTTTAAACCCTTAATCGCGTATATACGTGGGTTTGACCCCTAAAACCGCGTACATCGGGATGTGTGCATAATCCAAATCCTTTTGGAGTTTTCCTTGACATGGATCCGACTCACTTGACTCCTGGCCTTCCCTATGCCTTGAGATCGCTTGGATTCGACCTTTCATTACTCCTTTGAAAATTTATAGAAGGAACTCTATGGTACATTGAAGGCATATGAGAGAATTGAGAGCAAAGAAACTATAGTCCATTGTTTCCGAAACTTATGCTTGAGTCTGCATCCCTTTGTCCCTTGGAGCACTGTTGTGTTCTTCCCAAGCTTGCCTTTTGCTTGTGAGCTTGCTATCGAGATATGGAGGATTGAGGTGGTGGAGGCCCAAGTGGGGGGTTCAGTTTCTCCAATTTGCAGATGTGCCGATAGAGGTTGTATCCATTGTAATCTCTGATTTTATATTAATAGAAATATCTTTTCCTATCCAATAATGTATGTTTGAATGAATATTTTATCCATGGATGTCTTCAAATGCTTATACATTGTTGATTATATATGCTAGAATAGATCTAACACCAATATATATAGTATGCTTGTATTG
Organism: Pseudotsuga menziesii; assembly: GCA_001517045.1. Classification (NCBI taxonomy): domain Eukaryota; kingdom Viridiplantae; phylum Streptophyta; class Pinopsida; order Pinales; family Pinaceae; genus Pseudotsuga; species Pseudotsuga menziesii. The sequence goes on along the minus strand of LPNX011034352.1, from coordinate 9,670 downwards.
TTTACTTGTTGTTGAGGAAGTAATCTATCAATTCAAGCTGAAGTTGGAAATCTCAACGGGGATCTACTTCAACCGTCCGGAATAAGGTACAAGGTTTGATCCTTTAGTGTTAGATATTTAATTTCTATTGCATATTGGAAAGGATTGATTTCTGGAGTCAAGCTATCTGTTGTGGTACCCCAAGCCATAGGAATTTCTCTCCGTAACAACTGGACTTCCTCTTCATTCTCTCACAATCTCTCTCACACAATCACAAAGACCATTTTTATAATTCTACAATACAATACACAACCGTATTGCAATTATTTCCTTTTATAGGGGAATTACCATTGGAAAATACCAAGGGTCACCTAATACCATGGCCTCGTAAAATGTTGGCCAACAAACATCCCAAAAAAATTCTTTTGGATTCTTCGCCCCTAAATCCCCTTTCTCGGGGGTGCTTCCCCTAAACCCCTATCAGGGGCCTGCTAGCCCCAGACCCCCCAGCTGGGGCATATGGACCCCCATAAGGGGACGATGTCCTCCCGCACCCCCCCTCTAGGATGAGTGTACACTAAAACTATAGTACACACACAACTGAACAAAAACATCTCTGAATATGGAAGATCGGGCTCCATAACCAATAATCTCCCACTTGGATATTGATCACAACAACTCCACTGTTGATGCACTTACTATAATATCCTCTAAACCTTGGACTTTGAAATTTTATTTTTTTCACCTCCATTCTTGAATTCCAACTGAAACCGATAAGGAACTCAGCTTCTCTTTGGTTACTACCTTTGGCAACATGTTTACAGGATTCTAGCTAGTATGTATCTTTTCCAACATTAAAAATTCATCTACCAGAATAGATATTATGAAATGGTACTTGAGATGTATATGTTTAATCTTATAATGGAAGGATTAGTTCTTTGCAAGACAAATTGAACTCTGGATGTCACTATACAACCTGTTATTCTCTTGCTTCTTACCCAATTCCTCCGTGAACCTGTCCAACCAAATCATCTCTTTAATAGCCTCTGTAGCAACAACATACTTGGTTTTGTTGTTGAAAGTGCAATAACCTTTTTAATTTTCTAAATCCAACTTACTATTGTTCCACCTACAGTAAAAGCATACCCTTCAGTGCTCCTCCTGATATCTTTATCACCTGCCAATATATCTGCATCAATATTTCCATGTAGAATAGTGTCTGAACCTCCAAAACATAACGCATGAGAAGTGGTACCACTCAAATACTTGAGAATCCACTATATTTCCCTCCAATGCTCTTTATTTGGAATGTTCTTATACCTTCTCACAACTCCCACTGCATGTGCAATATCTGGTCTTGTGTACACCATGGAATACATCAAGTTGTCAACTGTTGATGAATAGGGAACCTTGGGTATGTATTCTATCTCTTGATGTGTCTTGGGACACGTCTTCTTACTTAGTTTGAAATGGTTGTCCAAAGGTGTACTAACTAGCTTGGCATTCAGCATTATAAACCTCACTGACACCTTTTCTATGTACTCACCCTGAGACAATGTATGATTTGTGATTTTTCCTGTCTCTTGTTATTCTCATACCAAGGATTTGCTTTGCAACACCAAAATCCTTCGTCACAAATGATTTAGCTAGTTTCCATTTGAGCACATTTATATCTTGCATGTTAGACCCTGCAACAAGCCTGCCATCCACATTTAATAAAAAGATAATATATCTTCCATTATCTAGCCTCTTGAAATAAACATAGTGGTCAAAATGACATATATGCTATAACCATGTTCTATCATAAACTTATCAAATTTCAAATACCACTTTCTTGGAGCTTATTTCAGGCCATACAAGCTTTTCTTCAACCTGCAAACCAAATTCTCCTTCCCTTTGATGTCATACCCTTATGGTTGTTGAACAAAAATCACTTCCTCCAAATCCCTGTGGAGAAAGGTTGTTTTTACATCTAAAAGTTTAAAATGTAAATCTTTTAGTGCCACTACACTTAAAATAGTCCTAATTGAAGTCACTTTAACAACAAGAGAAAATATTTCATCAAAATCTATACTTTTATTTTGTGCAAACCCCTTTACCACAAGTCTACCTTTATACCGCTTCTTACCTCATTCTTCTTCCTTCAACCTATTAACCTATTTATTTTGTAATGCTCTTTTACTTATAGGAAACTCAACCAAATCCCAAGTCTGGTTTCTTACCAATGAATCCATCACCTCATTAATTCCTTGCTCCCAGTTCTTTTTAGTTTCCACCTGCATTGCCTCTTCATAACATTTTGATTCACCAGAATCAGTCATCAATAAATAATACAGTAAATGAGATAATCATTCAAGGCGTCTACTTAACCTGGTAGATCTTCTTACACTTACAGGAGTTTAAGGTACCTGATACTGTTCTTGATTTTCTGGTACCTTTGGAACTTCATTTTCTTTGATTTCATCAAGAACTGTGTACTCTGTGTTTTCCTTTTCCTCTTTCTTTCCGTGCAACTAATATTTGTACAAACATTTTCATTGAATACTATGTCGGTAAAAATATATGATAGTATTTACGACATTAAATTATCGACTGGGATCCGTAAACTTAAAGGTGTTGGCACTGTATGTGCAGGATCAAAGCCTAACCTAATCTATCCTAATGTTGATAAACATATTTTAACTACGAAACGAACTATGAACCATGAATATAAATTATTTTAATATGCTAACAAGTTTCAATCTATGAACTAATTGCCTAAATTAAATGCTACAAATTCAAACTTCAAAATTCCTAGTGACAAAACTATGAACTAAGTTAATTGAATAAAATCTATGTTAACCATAAACCAAAGAAATCCTATAACAAATTAACTAGTCATAAACTAATAAACTTGTTCATCATAAACCTTAATCTAATAAACTCATGAAAATAATAAATTAATTAACCATAAATTAAATTAAATTAAATTCACAAACAAATTAAAAGAACATACTCTTAAAATAGATATCTAAAATACTCCACTTGAAACACTCGACTTAAAGTTCCATGCATATTCTTTAATTTATGTGTAATTAAGATTTAACTAAAGTCAACTTAAGGTGTAAGCATTTTCACCATAGCATTAATCCATAAAGTTTTATGTATGCCTTCGAATTCAATGTTAAGCATTTTTAACTCACAAACTCGGCGAGAGCTAACGATAGAGCTGCAGAGTCATTAAGACTTTGTCAGCGCATGCATGCATCCATGAGTCCATCAGTACATGGCTCGGGCAGTCAATTCTCGGGAAACCGCGGCGTACTTGAACTTAAATGCGCCATGTTTTATGGGTTTTGGATCGACCAGAACAATCACCAAACTGATCGTGGACTTTGAATAAGTTACATAATCAAATCATATTATTAGGATTTTTGTATCAAAGTAATAATAAAAAAATCAAATAAGGAATATAAAGTTCTAACAACTTTAAAGAATTAGATATTATGACGGAATCTCTTTATTAAGCCAACAACTAAATATGAGAAATAAATAAATGTTCTAATTTTTTAATATTTAAATATCCTAATTGTAAAAGCTTGGTAAGATTTAAACATCCTTATCGTAAAAGCTTTGTAAAATAGATAGTGAATATTTTATTAATATAATAATAATAAATATTTTATAGATAAATAGGAAGTTTAAGATATTCTAATTTTTAAAATTATAAAAAATTGTTTTTAAATAAAAAATAAAAGAAATTAAATTATAATTTTTAGAAGTTAATTTTAATATAAATATTAATTATTTAATTTAGTTATGAGGTAGTGTTTCATCTTGAACTTGCTATTTTATAGATACATAGGAAGTTTAAGATATTCTAATTTTTAAAATTATAAAAAATTGTTTTTAAATAAAAAATAAAAGAAATTAAATTATAATTTTTAAAAGTTAATTTTAATATAAATATTAATAAATTTAATTATTTAATTTAGTTATGAGGTCGTGTTTCATCTTGAACTTGCCATATGAATGTGTATTAAATTATATTCATATTATTCATTCATGTAATATATTTATAAAGATAAATTTTAATCACAACATTGACATGACTTCAACTTAAATATATGAATCGTATTTAAAAAAGATTTCAAATATGTTAATATTTTATAATAAAATGCTTTTAATAATATTATTAAAGCTTTTGTATAATGTTTTTAACTATAGTTGCTAAATTTTTAAATATCATATATTGGTACTTTTATGTTCATACCTTTATATTAAGTTCTTAAGTGTTTATATGAAGATAATACATAGAAAATATTGTTTTTTATTGGGAAGTTGTAATTTTTTTTTTCACATGGTTTATAGCCTTGAGAATAGAGTTCATGGCTCACTACATCTAAAGTAATTATTTTAAAAGAATTTGGATTCCAACCAACTAAGATACCCAACAAATTTTATTTCTAAATCATTAAATCGTTAAATAATTTATAACTAAATTAAATAATTAATATTTATTAATATTTATATTAAAATTAACTTCTAAAAGTTATAATTTAATTTCTTTTATTTTTTATTTAAAAACAATTTTTTATAATTTTAAAAATTAGAATATCTTAAACTTTCTATTTATCTATAAAATATTTATTATTATTATATTAATAAAATATTCACTATTTATTTTACATAGCTTTTACGATAAGGATGTTTAAATCTTACCAAACTTTTACAATTAGGATATTTAAATATTAAGAAATTAGAACATTTATTTATTTCTCATATTTAGTTGTTGGCTTAATAAAGAGATTCCGTCATAATATCTAATTCTTTAAAGTTGTTAGAACTTTATATTCTTTATTTGATTCTTTTATTATTACTTTGATACAAAAATCCTAATAATATGATTTGATTATGTAACTTATTCAAAGTCCACAATCAGTTTGGTGATTGTTCTGGTCGATCCAAATGGGTAAACATGGTGCATTTAAGTTCAAGTACGCCGCGGTTTCCCGAGAATTGACTGCCCGAGCCATGAGCTGACAGAGTCTTAATGACTCTGCAGCTCTATCGTTAGCTCTCGCCGTCTGCCTGCAAACTTTGTTGGATACCTGGAAGCATAAAATACCTGGAAGCATAAAATCCATGCCTGCCTGCCTGCAAAATTAAAACCATGGTTTTAACATCCATGCCTGCCTGCCTGCAAACTTTGTTGGATACCTGGAAATTGTTGAACATGTTGTTAATTAAATTCTTAAAATAGTCCGAAGTTGTTGTTTCAATTGATGGATGGATGGATTCCTGGAATGTGAATTTTTCAATCTGTTATATGTTGAACCTTCATGAGATTAATATTGGATCCCGCATATAATTAAAGTCCAACACAATTATCGCATAAACACAACGATCTATTACATTGTGACTTCCATATGATTAAATACAAAAATAAATTGTTAAATGATAGTGGAGTGGTAATTTGTTTAATGATGCCATAGTCAACATAATACTCCGTTAGTTAACTTATTAATTTAAGTTGCATAGCATATTAATATATATAATGGTTTTTTTATTAAATAATTACCATGTTTAAAAGTGTTCAGATTTAAATAACTAGTATAGGTTAATTTTAAATCTGGATTTATCAAGTATCAAAGGGATTCAATTTCTTGAGATGTACATTTTTATATCATTTGGATTCCTCTCTGTACTTGATAGATTTGGGTTTAAAATGGATCGATGCTAGTTATTATTTTTTATATTTTTTATTTAAGTTGATATGTAATTTCATTTATTTTTTATTTTTTATTTTTTATCTCGGTTAGCATAACATGAGTAATGCTAACCGACACAAAAAAATTATAGTGAACGCTTGCGAGGCTTCTCTCTATGCTCTTTGAGCATAGAAGTACAATTTTAAAACAAACTAAATAATTTGTTTTCTTTAGGTCCGATAGACCAATTTGGTCTCAGGGGATGTTAACCATCATCATCATCATCAATGTGACAAGATCTCTCCCCCATACTGCGCTGGAGAGCACCTCACTTCTCTCGGTGCAATAATTTTGTTTTATACATATTTTAAATTTAAAACATTTTTTTATAAAAATGTAAAATTATAATTAGTTTAATGTATTACCTTTTTCAATTTATTTATTTGTTTAAATTTAAAACAAGATTATAAATTAGTGAACCAAAGCATATTATTAAGTCATGGCTCTAGTTATGCATATGCAGGTATTTACGAGGACCAACGAGAACTAGAAGATGAAGGTAAGTCAACTTGTCAACAGAGTAAGCCAAAGAACCGACAAGAAATATCACCAAACCAGTGCAACATTCAGTACCAGAATGAGTGTTGGATTTAGTAGTGAAAAGCCAAATGCAAATTCAAGCATTTGTAAAATATTGGATAATCTTCCCCCAGGGTGGGGGCATATTGAGGCGAATGGGAGGGCGCATGAGAGGCATGTGGTTGGACTGCATGTCCCCCGTGCTCATACCTCATCATCTCTCTCGTGCATATCTTATAACTTGTGGGATCCTCTCGTGATTGCAACATTGGAGGGTCCTCGTATGTGCACTCAAGATCAAATGGATGCTAAACTGATCAGTGAGGAGGATGAGTACATGGATGAGGGTTTGTATCATTAATATATCAACTCGTTTCATTATTATTTCGACTGCATTCGATAGTAGGTGGTGAAGGTGGCTCATCAGTTCACAAGATAGACGCAAGCTGAAACTACCTATTATATCTATGGAAACCCTCACGGCTTTAACAAGACGGTTCTTATTTGGCCTTTGAAACTTATTTGAATGTTGTAATTTGGGTAGACAGTCTTCAATTGGGCCCCCTATGGAGTCCAATAATATGCAAATTTGGTTATCTGGTCATCTGTGAATTGGGTTATTTGCGAATTGGTTAGGTTATTTGTGGATTTTGATACCGATGGATTTGTTTCGGAGAGCCACCCTTCACAGGTCCCAGGGTTTTGGGTCTACTATCTATGAGTCTGGTTTTGATTCAGGTGGTGCTTTCTTCTCTCTCCAAACATATTAGTGGATGCTTACTTTGCTCTTCAGCGCTCTCAGCCCGACTCTTGGTGTTTCTAGGTGGCACTGAGGTAAATTTTGGTTGTCCCGTGACTCTGTTTCTTTTTTTATACACCATCCTGCTTTTGTTTTCTTTCCTCCTCTTAACACCCTATTTGGGACTTTTACTCAGTCCAACTGTGAGCCCAACCCTATGTTTAGTGAGGTTTTGCTCTTGTCCCCCATTCAAGCAGCAGTCACGTTTCAATCTCCTTTTCGGGATCTATCATCTCTGAGTTGGTTCCTCTCTTCACCCTCAAACATGCCCCTCCAAATACGCACTCGCAATCTGTCCACCCCTTTGGGTCCCTCGTCTAGCTCCTCTACCCCCCAACAGATCCATGCGAAGCATAGTGCACTCAACCCGCCTCTTTAGAAATTCAATTTTGTCCCCCATTCAAGTGAAAATCAAAGAAACTGAAAGTGAGGCTCAGATCACTATAGGTTGTGTCACGGACCAGGAGGTGAAAACTGAATTTGAATCCCTGGTCCTCGACCTAGGCTTTGCAAGAGGAAGAAATTCCCTAGACCTGAAAACCATGGACTACTACTCGAAGCAAAAATATGTTATGGGTCGTGCCCTTATCAAAAGGGGGAAGGCCCATGAGGCAATACTCTTGAAGTTGGATGATCTCTCTCGTTATATGCATCACATTGAGGGACACCTGGGGATCAAGCAAGTCGACTTCCCGTACTCGGCCCCTACTGATACTGATATCATGCCTGATATAGGCTAGTTTCTTTTTTGTTTCTGCTTATTTTTTGTTTCATAAGACTATCTGTAAATGCTATGTAGTAAAGAACTCTCAGACTCGATGGTTCATCCTCGTCTTGTTTAGAGGTAGATTTTAATCTTTTGATACTGTAAGCATGTTTTTCCTATGTAGGGAGGGCTCAATTTTGATTCTCTTTTTGTAAATATTTTGTAAGGAAATAGAAGGAATTATCTAATTTACAAAAAAAAAATATTGGCTAATCTTTCAAAGCACGGGAGTTGTTAACCCAAGGATCAACTAATCAATTTCAAAATCGTATTTTATATGTCAAAAGTAATGATTTATATATCTTTTACGTTTATGAGTTATAAGCAATAAAATAATGTAAAAGATAATTGTTTTAAAAGTAGGCGTATTAAATTGCGGGTGAATGATCTATTAAAAAAATAAAATAAAGTTATGAAAATTATAATTTTTAAAGCTCATCATCTCCCCTGGATTGAAGATACGGCACGTCCTCAGGCCATCAATAAATTGAGACTGGCTTGTACTGTTTTATTCCAACACTTTGGATTATCAACCATAGTCGACGAGAAATTCTAGGAAGCCATTATTATTATTCTAAATAAAACTAGACGAAAAAAGAAGGATGAATGCTAAGTGATAAGAAAGACCAAAATACTTATAGATATTAGAAATATCTCATACATGTTCACTAAGACCATGTCAATTGTGCAGGGAATTTTCCTTGTGTTCCTAGATAGAAAACATGAGGGTATAGATGGTTGAAAAATCTTATAGCAAACAAGTCATCCCTAATTCATTTTTCAAAGACATTTTAATCCAAGGAATAAGGATAAAGTTCACATTTTGAGTTCGTTAAATTTCTACAGTTACGAGTCCCACTTCTAGTATAGTAATATCCTAGATATAGTTTGAATTAGATAACAAGGTCCAATTTTAACTTACAACTATTCTCAAATGACAAATGAATGACTAGATTAACCATGTATGTGTGCACTCGTGGTCTTCGTTTAATTGATCCATATGAATAGAAATAATTTTACTATGTCTCTCTTACTCGACATTGCCACGCTGCCAACGGGCATGTTCAGTACCTCGACGGGCTTACCTTGGTATCATATAAGCATAGCCCCATCATCAACGAGCCAGTTCAGTACCCCAATGGGTTGGGTTTTCCTCCTAACTATATATTTTTTATAAATGATATTAAAGTATGTGGAATCCAGGTGGTAATAGAGTATATTAAGTTTTTCTAAGCATATAAATCAAGTAAATTTAACCCATGAGTAACATTATTTATAATAGCCTGAAATTATAGTTCATGCCAAAATAGAATGACCTAAAGTTGTCCTCTAATCCCTAAGTTTATACTCTTCATACAAAAGTTTAATAGTGTTCCTCCATAGGTGGAAATGTCACTTGCTCTCATGCTACTACTTAATAAAGATACTTAAATAACAAGCTTTGATGATGAGTCTTGGATGTACAAGTGACCGATAGGTATTAGATAGACCTTAAAGTTATGGTAAATTCCCATGGTATTTAAAGTTAGCCTTGATAAAATGTTATAATGAATAGTCAATGAATAGTCAGAAATATACATGTATGAGAATAAATAAGGAAAATTGTTTTGGTTGATTTAGTAGCATAATCTTCTTCATGGTTCCTTTTATTGAAAAATCAAACAAAAAGTGAAGTTGCATTGATCTTTAGGCTAAACATGCAACTTTTTCTTTATATACATATTTTCCTATCCTTTAAAAAAACATTTTTATTCAAGTATGGGTGATTCCATGAAGATGGGTAACACTTTTTGGCCAAATTTGGCGATGAAAACCTGATTTTTACTCATGTGCTAGATAGAAGCCCTCAAAACGCAT